>BQNB010008739.1:67417-88973 GCA_026074375.1 Tanacetum coccineum
CCTTCTTATAACCACACGCACCCCACGATGGCTGTGGTAGTGGCGTGGGTTCGGTGGTGATGATGGTGGCGTCGGTGGCAGTGGGGTGGTGGAAATGGCGCGTGGGAGAGAGTGAGTTGGTGGATCGGATAGATCCGGTAGTGAGGAATATATTTGGTGTTGGTCGGAAAAGTCACCGGAAAACTTTTCCGGTGACCGGAGGTGGTGGCGGCGGTGGTGTTCCGGTGGCCGGATATTCATGAGGGAGAGAGAGTTTAGTGAGAGTGTGTGTATAAGTGAGATGGAAATGAAATGAAATGTGTAAGATTTTTATATATATATCAATTTAAAATGAAAAGTTTTAATAGTTGAGGGGTTAAAATGTAACATTTTTATTATAGTTTTTATAAAAACGGTTCGGGACTCATTTGAGCGACTTAACGGATGATTCAACGCACGAAACTTGCGCCATTGTTTTTCAAATCATTTTTCCGATAAAAATGAGTATTCACTTGATAATATTTCATAAATATTTTATAACATTTTATAAAATATTTGTTATTCATTTTGTGAACCGGTTTCGCTCCGTCTGAAATAAAAATGGATTTCAACTCGAATAGTCGCGTTTTCAAAAACGTTTTTAATTAAAAATGATGAATAATTTATTTAATATTTTTATTAAATAAATACTGATAACTAAAAACAAATTTAATTGTTTTTGTGTGTCCGCGTTGTATATTGTTCGAATAATGTTTGCGGTGCTGTTTTAGCCCTTTTCGGCTCGTTTCCAGGTCTCGGGCAAAACTAAAAAGTTGTCAGGAATGTCATTCCACATCAAATTGCTTTAGAGTCCGAGTCGTGAAAACGTGATTTAGATGATCGTTCTTATAAGTCAAGCCAGACCCTAAAAGTCAAGGATTGAAATCGTCATTCTAAATTCGAAAATTCTCGGATGTTACAATTGTTATGAAGATCTGAATGTTTGGTTTTGTTTATCTTGATTGCTTAATTTATCGTTGAATGCTTATTTATGTTTATCATCATACTTGTTTACGTGCTTTTGTATGCGACCTATCATTCAACTGGATCTAGTGATACGGACCAAGTAATCTAGATGTCGAGATGGCTCTCCATATAGTGATTTATACATCTCAACCAATTGGATCATGATTAACGACCTATCTTTGCCTTTAGATTAGTGAGCTTAGTTGTACCGGCAGGTGACCCTTGTGATCAATGAGTACGTTCTTAATTAATTGGTAAAGATTTGGTTAGTGGACTACTAGTGTATGAATTGCCATTAAGCAGTAAGTAAGTAAAGTATCTATGAGCTAGGGTTTAACAAGATCACCATTGCTTTAATCCCTAAGATAGATTATAATCACCAAATAAGGATGCTTTATGCGGATGCGTTTAATTGTGACAAAATTAACGTGTCTAGGTCTTAGGAAGAAGTAACGCCTAAGTCTTAAGAATGATATGCTGCCTCGAGATAAGTAATCATTGCACTAAATAAAGAAACCAACGTTCTAATCGGATTAATAATGGCTAATACAGTTTTCTTATATTTGGCTCGACCGCTCTTTTATCTTCTGTTAATTTTCTTTCGTGGGTTAAAGTGTCTTAAATTGGTTTTAGTCGCCACAAAACCCGTGCCAGTCTCTCAGACTGAAAAACCCCCCCTATCCATTAGATTTAAGATTAACTTAGGTTTAGCATAGGTTTAGGATAGAATGGAACTAACATAGATTAGATAACCAAAATATTAATAAATTAAAAGTGTTTCTCGCTCTTAATGATCGACACCCTACTTACCAAGAAACTACCATCGATCGGGTACACTGCCCGTTAAAGTGTTGTTTTTGGTTTAGTCGGAAAAATATAAATTTAAAACTTGAATCATAAAATTATACACCACACAACGACACATCACTTTCCCAGGGTGATATTGAATTTTGCAATCGTAATCACTGAGCAATTCAAACCAACGACGTTGTCTCATGTTCAATTCATTCTGATCTAGGATGTGTTGTAAGCCTTTGTGATCAGTGAACATGGTACACTTGGTTCCATACAGATAGTGCCTCCAAATCTTTAGAGCGAACACTACTGCTCCTAATTCCATGTCATGGGTGGTGTAGTTCTTCTCGTGGATTTTTAGTTATCGTGATTCATAAGCAATCACCTTATCGTTCTGCATTAACACAACACCTAATCCCTTATTCGATGTATAACAATAAACAATAAATTCTCGGCTCCTTCAGGTAAAGCCAAGATAGGTGCACTACACAACTTCTCCTTCAACAATTAGAAAGTTGCTTCTTGTTTGTCACCCCAATCAAACGTGACCTTCTTCTGGGTTAGCTTGGTCATTGATCTGACGATCTTCAAAAATCCTTCAATGAATCTTCGATAGTAACCGGCAAGACCTAAAAATTAACAGATCTCCGTTGGAGTCTTAGGAGATTACCAATCTTTAATTGACTCGATCTTGGCGGGATCCACGTAAATACCCTGACTGTCAATCACGTGTCCGAGGAACTATACTTTTGGAATCCAAAATTCATACTTAGAAAATTTTTCATACAACTCCTCCTTCTTAAGCAATTCTAAGATTAACTTGAGATGTTGTCCGTGTTCTTGCTTGGTCTTCGAATAGATCAGAATATCGTCAATAAAGACAATCACGAATTTATCCAGATATGGTTTGCACACCCAATTCATGAGGTCCATAAATACAACCGGTGCGTTAGTAAAACCAAATGGCATAACTTGAAATTCATAATGTCCATATCGAGTCCTGAATGCGGTCTTTGGGATGTCTTCTTCACGAACTCTCAATTGATGATAACCCGACCTCAGGTCGATCTTCGAGTAGACACTCGACCCTTGAAGTTGATCGAACAAATCATCAATCCTTAGAAGTGGATAACGGTTCTTCACCGTTAGCTTATTTAATTCTAGGTAATATATGCACATCTGGAAAGATCCATCCTTCTTCTTGACAAACAAGACCGAAGCTCCCCAAGGTGAGGAACTGGGTCTTATGAAGCCTTTGTCAGAAAGCTCTTGCAGTTGATCCGACAATTCTTTCATCTCAGACGGAGCCAATCGATAAGGTGCCCGTGCTACAGGTGCAGCACCAGGTATCAAGTCGATTGGAAATTCCACTTGTCGGGTTGGTGGAATACCCGACAAGTCCTCGAGAAATACCTCAGGAAAATCTTTGACAATTGGTACATCTTCAAGTCGCTTATCCTTCGACTTATCTTCAGTCTTCTTCATGGTAATATGTGCTGAAAAGACTTGACATCCTTTCAGCAAATACTTCTGAGTTTTGGTGCATGAGATGATGTTTAATCAAGACCCGTGTCTGTTGTCACTTCCATCACCACAAACAATTAAGGTTTCATTTCCTCAGGGAATACGAACGATCTTCTCGGCACAAACGATCATGGCATGATACATTGACAACCAATCCATACCAATTATGACGTCAAAACTACCAAGTTCTACAGGAATTAGGTCGATGTTGAATGGATGATTTAGGAAGTTTAAAGTGTAACCCCCATATGATAGTATTTACTCAAATTATTTTTTCCGTTGGCTAGTTCGACATCATAATCATGGTCTAGTGTAGATGGAACAATATCAATGAGGGAACTAAATGCAGTAGACACAAAACTCCTATCGACATCAGTATCAAATAAGATAAAAGCATAACGGTTGTTTAGGAGAAACGTACCCGTCACAACATTGGCATCTGGGGTTTTCCTTGCATTCCCCATTGCATAAGCCCTTGCCACCGCATTACCATTTCCAATCTGATTTCCCTGATTTTTGTTCCTTAGCTTCAGGAAATCACCCCTGAAATGACCCTGAGCTCCACACTCAAAGCAAGTGAGAACTCTTTGATTTTCCCTTTGGGCTCTCTGATTGTTGTTGGCAGCAGCAGGCTGGGTTTTACAGTCCCGGGCCGAATGGCCAATCCTCTTGCAGTTGGTGTACTTGAGAGCACACTGTCCATAATGATGATAGTTGCACTTAGGGCACATAGGTTTAGTTCCTCCGTACGTTTCTTCTCCTCAGGCCCTACAGTATAGGCCCGTGCCACATTATGCCTTTTGAAAGGCTGTTGTTGGTTTTGATTGTTCCTTGAAGTATCCTCAAACTTCCTTCTATTTTTAGCCTGATGTTCAGCAAGTGTGCGGATCTTTTGATCCATCAATTCAGTTGCAAATTCAATTGCATCCTGCATGATCTTTGGCTTAGATGCCATCACACTTCCATGTATCATGTCGGGTGGACCACCGACATACTTTTCCCCCTCGTCAAACTTTTCGGGAAACATCCTCCCGCATATCAATGCTAGTTCTTGAAAACGTTGATTGTAACTCAGCACATTGGTACCTTTTACCTTTAAGTTTCACATTTCCATATCTAACTTTTTAATCTCGCCCCTCGGGCAGTATTAGTCAGTCATCATCTTTTTCAAAGTTTTCCATTGCATTGCATATGCAACATCATATCCGATAGTCCTAACGTGGGAGTTCCACCACGTCACGGCATTTCCTTGAAGAGTACAAGTTGCAAACTTGATCTGACATGCGATAGTGCAGCTGGTTATATGGAAAATAGATTTCATCTTTTCGAACCACTGAGTAAGTCCGACAACTCCTTCAGTACCCTTGAAATTCAAGGGTTGGCATTTCAGGAAGTCAGTGTAAGTGCACTCACGAGCAACAGGCATTCGCCTTCTTCTGTCACCCCCTGAATCATGGCTGTCATCGCCATTCCTACTTCTGTCTATGTCACGTTTTGCTAGTGCATCAGCAACTCCTTGGGATATAAGTGCCTTAATCAGAGCATCGGTCATAGGTGTGGTTGATAACATCAAATAATTGATACATTTTAATATCAAATTCCCTATAAAAATGCTTACAAATATGCTATTAATGTATAAAAATGTTACTTAATTGTTTATTATTAGTTTTCAGGGACCAAGTGAGCATTTCAGCAAAAGACAAGGGATTTGGACAAGAAATGCACTAAAGTGAAGAGTCCAAGGCAGTTTATGGCGTAACATCCTCGAGGGATTACGCCATAACATACACTAACAAAGAAATGAGTCATCATACCCTTTACAGCGTAAAGTGTCTCCAAGATTACACTGCAATATTCAAAATTACAAGAGATGATGTATCTGACTCAGCGTTACGGCATAACATAGGCGACAAGGTTACCCCGTAACATAATTTTATGCCTAGAAGATTAGATGCTTACGTAGCAAGGTTACGGCGTAACATCCCATAAGGATTACGCCGTAAACCTTTCGAAGCCTATAAATAGAGCCCTCCTCCGGCTCATTCAGCATCACTCACCACCACCACCACTTCATACACAGTTCTAAAGGGTAAACCAAACCCTTAAGGTTCGAAGCATTTCATCTGAAGGTCCAAAGGAGAAGCCACTAGCATACTTAATGTATTTAACCATTCATTTCATTTTTTGTAAGAATTATGACGATTCAATCCATGTCTTTATTCATTAATTCTTGCATTGCTGTTACTATGAGTGGCTAAGCGCTCCTAGTGCCGGCCTAACCATGTAGTTACTCTTGTTGTGATTATGATTTCTTGTTCAATTATGGTTCTGTTAGATATCCTTATAGCCTTTCATTGATCCCCATGTTTTAGTAGTATTGAGGGTGGCTTAGATCTTATTAATCCTGATATTAGACTTACCATGTTGAACCTGGGATTAGTGGGGTACTAGGGTAGCTTGACATCTATCCCTAGTGTAGGAATTAAACATATTATCGCATTTGTCACGTTAAATACTTAAAAAGCATGGGAACTCTTTCATAGAGGGTTAATAGTCGGTTTAGATTATAGATTCGTCTTATGGGTAGTTGGGGTTTAACCACTACAAGCTTGGATGCCCTGCTCGTATGATCGTACAGGAATGTGGGATCGCAGAGTAAGCACAGGTTAGACCTTAAATGAAAATTCGGGTATGTCGACTTTAGAACCACTAATGGAACTTATAATTGAACATTGCATAGGAAAATGTAATCATAGCATTGGTAATGAAATGGTTAGATTACCATGCCTTTCTCCCTGTTATCTTTTATCTTTTTATTTTATTGCATTTACTTTTCCGTAATTCTTTAAATCAATCTTAAAACCATTTTCAATTGTGAAAACAATCAAATTAGAACTATTAAACCTTAGCTCCTGGGACGACCTCAGATTTACCAAGCTACTGCACTATATACTACCGGGTTCTCTGCCCGTTAGTGCGTGTATCGGTAAACGAGTTTTATAAATTTAAAACTTGGTAAAAATATATTTAAAGCAAAATACGCATCAAGTTTTTGGCGCCGCTGTCGGGGAGCTAATATTAGTTTTAATTTGATCTACTAAAGATTTCAATATTCATAATGGCTGAGGAGGAAATCGATAACCTCACTATAAAGCAGTATCTAGCGTTGACTCGAGGAAACCAGGCACCGGGCGTGGTTAAACCAGAAATTAGAGGTAATGTGAATTTTGAAATAAAAAAGTCAATTCATGCGGGAATTGAGGGAGGATACCTTTTCCGGAAACAAGAACGACGATGCCCATGAGCATGGGGAATGAGTTTTATACATCGTCAGCTTATTCAACATACCCGGTGTATCACATGATGTTGTCATGCTGCGCATATTCTCTATTACTTTGACTGGAGCCGCTAAGAGATGGGTGGACAGACTTCCCCCAGGAACCGTCGATTCCTGGGATCTTCTTAAAAAGGCCTTTATCCAAAGGCACTGTCCACCATCAAGAACTGCCAAACAGCTTGAGGAAATCCACAACTTCAAGCAAGAAGGAGACGAGACATTATACCAAGCTTGAGAACGGTATAATGACCTTATGTATAAATGCCCCACTAATGACATCAATAACCATCAGAAAGTAAACATCTTATATAGCGGTTTAGGGGCCATGAACCGCCAATTGCTTGACTCACAAGGGCCAATTCCTGGCATGACACCTGTCTAAGCATTAACGGCGATTCAAACTATTGCCGACCACTCCTAAAAGTGGCATGATGGGTCATCCAACAGAAGTATTAAAGGTAGTAGTTCTGAAAGGATCGCTGCTATCGTGAACAAATTAGAAAACCTAAGACGAGACATGAAGAAACTAAAAGAGAATGTTCACACTATTCAAGTAGGATGCCAAACCTACGAAGGAGCTCACCTCGATAAAGACTGTCCTCTTAACAAGGAAGTTAAGGGAATGAAAGAAGTTAAATATGGAGAATTCAGTCGACCTTTCCCAAACAACAAATATGAAGGTAGATTTAATAAATGAGGATATGACCAGCCCTCATCAGGAGAAAAGAGACCCAGCCTAACTGAAATAATCAATAAATACATGAAGGAAGCATCTAAGAGAGCAAGACGAATGGTTAAAGAAATTTTACCAAAGTACATAAGCCAGCCGAGAAACTTACGATAAAATTATCCAAGGTCTTGAGGCAAAGGTAAAAACATTAGCTAATGAAGTTGAAGGGCGAGCTAACAACAAAAAGTTTGAAGAATGCAAGATAATCTATTCTAAAAATGGATTGCCATTAAACACCCCCTTCTATTATTCCCCTAAGGAAATCAAATACTTTTATGCTAACTCAGGATTTTCTGATAACGAGGAACAAGAAACCGACGATTCAAGAATGGCAGAAGCTGTAGCAGCACTTGAGGCCACATTAAAGAAGAAAAGAGAAGAACCTAAAAAGTGAAGCAAAATGTAAACTACTATGTTGATCCTTATGAACCCCCCGATACCGTTCCCTAAATGATTAGAGCATCACGTAGAGGAAGCATTGGTGCACCAAACTATGGAGAGCTTAAAGAAAATCAAAATAAATCGTCCTTTGTTAAAAGAAATTAGGTAAACTGATAATTACACAAGGCAAATGAAGTACTTGGTAGAAAACAAACCTAGGATTGAAGAAGATAATGAAATAAGAATGAATCCCAGGTGCTCCGCACTTCTTCAAAATCATCTGCCCCCTAAGGAACAAGATCCCGGAAGTTTCATTCTCCCTTGTTCTATTGGGAAGTTAGATTTCAAAAATGCCTTAGCAGATTTAGGAGCTACCATCAGCATCATGCCCTTTTTTATGTATAAACTTTTAGGTATAGGAAAACTCAAACCAATTAATAAGTTAATCGAGATGGCTAATAACACCAAATGCACGCCTAAGGGAATAGTAGAAAATCTTCTAATAAAAATTGACAAATTCATCTTCCCTATTAATTTTGTTATCCTTGATATGGTTGAGGACATTAGGATGCCCATCATTCTTAAAAGACCCTTGCTAGCCACTGCGCACGCCTAAGTTGATATATTTTGAAAAACCATTTCTCTAGAAGTTGGAAGTGAAAAAGTGATATTCAAAATGAGAAGTAGTTTTACTACAGCAAATTTTGAATCTGTTCGTTCGATAAAAAGCAAAACATTCATAGAGGATGAAAACCTTAAGGAAATTGATTATGATTTATTCCTACACGATTCTGAATCCTGTGAGTTTAACCGTTTACTTTGTGTCGATCCATATATTTTCTCTTATGAAATAGACGTACATGAATCATACGAAGAAATAGTATACAAGATAACTAATGAAAAATACTCGACACCTCAAGAAAATAGGGAACATTGGTGTAGGGTAATTTACCAATTAACATGTAGCAATATTGGGAATCTTGTAATCCATGTAGCAACATATATGATGGAGGAGATTTACCAATTAACATAGAAAAACATTATTGGGAAAGCAATAATGATAGTAAACGAGAAGAGTTAGAATGGGAAAATATAAGTTTAAATGATTGGATGTGAATAAGATACGGGAAAGTATGCAAGATGACTGAGGAAAGAATTCTCAAGGATCAATGGAAAGAAAGATTGGAAGATAAAGATGACGATTCTGATAAAAACTTGGAAGATCCAGATGAATGAAGAGAAGATAAAGCAAATGCAATATTAGGGGTTATTCATGACAAATTAAGCGATGATTGGTTTAATAATACAAGTGAAGATGAAGACAATTTGGAAGGGATACTAGATTATTTAAGATCATATGACGGATTCATCGACTTAGATGACGAAGCTTATAACAAGAGGAGGTGTAAATTGTTAAGAATGACCTTTGAGGAACCAAACCCGATTCTAATCGAAAAAGCTAAAGTTACTCGATACATCATTGGTACTGGCGAGACCTACACAAAGGTTAAGGTATTAGGAGTCGAGAAGATACCAAGAACTAGGGATAATGTTGCTGCAATGAGGCCCAGATTAATGAAAAAAGTGGCCCAAGAAGGAAATAACTAAGCGAAGACGTAGAGCGTCTTGAGTCTAACTTAAAGACTCAGTAATAAACAAAAGTGCTTGTCGGAAGACAACCAGTCTTTTATTTTCTGCATATTAGTTGATTTTTGTTGGTTTCTAACTTTATTTTGCAGGTTCTTTGTATAAGAAAATGGAATTCGAAGTCGCCTTAATTCGTATTCATGTGGTAGTAAGGTTTTATCTAGCGTAACCACTTTGGTTACGCCGTAACAGATATTATTATGGCGTAAAGTTCTGAACTTGTTACGCCGTAACCTTCTTAGTTCAAATATAATTTTTTTTAAAATCACATGTTTACGGTGTAACCAATACCATGGTTACGCCGCAAACCTTTTCTGAAAACTAAAAAAATAATAAGTTTGAAACCTTTTCAAAAACTGTGTACAAGTAAATGAACTTTGTGGGTGTGTTCCCTAGAAACCCTCTCGAGACTTCACTCATCCATTTGGGCTACCAAGTAGTTTAAAAGGTTTGTTGCATATGCTAAATGCAATCGTGATTCCTACGAAAGTGAGTTAGATTGTAGTTTATATTATCCATGAACGTTTAATGCTCTTTGTTGTCTAGTGATTTAAGGGGAAACGAGGTTGTTCTATAGACACTTTGCAAGAAGTCAACTCTTGCAGTTATCACTCAAAGAAGAGAGCAACACTCAGGGGAGTCTTTTGCTTTAATTCTTCTCTTATTTCATTATTTCATTTCCTTAATTGTACAATAGGGACATTGTACAAACCAAGTAGGGGGATTAGAGTAGAATTACCACTTGACCTATATTTGCCTTCGATTTCCTAGTTTTCTTTAAAAAATGGTGCCAATTTTATAATTTTGACATGTTTTTCTTACTAAACTAGATTAAATCTATGTCGAGCATATTATTATCCTGTAATTAATTTGGTGAGATTAAGCCTAATATTCTATTTTCATCTATTATACATAAAATCCACCAAATACATGAGAGTTCCGGCAGTATTGTAGACTTTAGAACTTGGCATGTACATCTTGTTAAGACCTAATTCGTTAGTTAGAATAGTCTGTTCAAAAAGGCAACATCTTAGGAAATCACCCAATAAGCCTATATGTGTGTGTTTATCGACTTGTCACACTGACTAGTCAACCTCCCCGTGTCAAACCCTTGTTGCACTCACTATTAGTGCAAGATACCCCTAAATTACCTTGTCAAGCCTATCCTGTTTAAACCCTATATGTTTCGTTACACCATTTTTCCTTAGCCTACCCTGTAGTCGTTATTTTCTTTGTGTTGAAATCTCTTGCTATCTAAGTCCATGGTTCAGGGGGAATGGGAACGAGAATTTTATGCATTCGTGAAAGACTAATCAGTTATGATCTATAAAGACCCCCTATGTCATCACTTTCGACGTTGTTCATCTCAAGTGGGGGGATGTGCGTATAATATCAAATGTTGCAGTGGAAATAATAAAAACATATAAACTCCTATAGCATTTGCATGTTTTAACCATGAAGAAAAAGAAGAAAAGAGGGTGCAACTAAAAAGCCACCCATGTGCTCAAAAATGTAAAGATGGTGCAAATTAAATTAAAAATTATGGAGCTAGTAGCCCATTATTGCACCAAGCCATCTCAACAAATATGAAGAATGGAGCTAGTAGCCCATTATCGAAGATCAGGTTTTCGATCCGAGATTCTTGGACCTTGGATGGACAGTAGCTAGTTATGACAGCCTTAGATTACTTTAGACTATTTGTTTCATGTTTTTATCTTAACAACCATTAAAAGTGTATCCCATGTCTATCCTAACCCTTTGTATCACCCAATAAACCAAATGTCACCCATGTTTCCTTGGAGACTATTTAGACCCTAATTCTAGTTGGTGGTGACTAGTGTACTTTCCAAGCTTATGATAGAACACATACTATGTCTGTACAATTGAGTGATCACCTCGAAAAAGAATACTTAGATTAGTAATGAGAATTGAGTGTTTTTTATCCCCTTTTCATGAGGTGTTTGGCTCTTATATTTTCTAGCATAAGTAACTTATAAATTCATTTTTTCAAGTCAAATTGGGGAAATCTTTTTATAATTATTCTAAATGGTTCTACTGACGGGAATAGGAAAGTAGAAGTCTCAGTGGTGGGATTTTGTTATCATCAAATTAGTTATACATTTTAATATCAAAATCCCTTTGAAAATGCTTTTAAACATGTTATAAATGCCTGAAAATGTTACTGAATTACTTATTATTAGTTTTCAGGGACCAAGTGAGCATTTTAGCAAAAGACAAGGGATTTGGACATGAAACGCACAAAAGTGAAGAGTACAAGGCAGTTTACGGTGTAACACCCCCAAAGATTACGCATAACATATCTCAAACGAAGAAGAAATGAGTCATTCACACCCTTTATTGGCGTTATGACTTTCTTACTTTTAGCTGCTTGCGTTGCAACATTCAAATCTACAAGAGATGATTTATTTGAGTCAGTATTACGACGTAACATAGGCGACAAGGTTACGCCGTAATATCATTTTATGCCTAGAAGATTGGAAGCTTACGTAGCAAGATTACAATGTAACATCTCACAAGGGTTACATTGTAAACATTTTGAAGCCTATAAGTAGAGCCCTCCTCTGGGTCATTCAGCATCACTCACTTCTACCACTCTACACACAGTTCTAAGGGGTGAATCAGACCCCTAAGGTTTGAAGCATTTCATTAGAAGGTCCAAGGGAGAAGTTACGTTACACAATTATTGTATTTAATCATTCATTTCATCCTCTATAAGAATTATGATGATTCAATCCATGTTTTTATTCATTAATTCTTGCATTGTTGTTACCATGAGCGGCTAAGCACTCCTAGTGCTGGCCTAATCATGTATTTACTATTGTGGTGATTATGATTTCATGTTCAATTATGGTTCTCTTAGATATCCTTATAGCCTTTCATTGATCCCTATGTTTTGGTAGTATAGAGGGTGGCTTAGATCTTGTTAATCCTGACATTAGACTTACCATGTTGAACTTGGGATTAGTAGGGTACTGGGTTAGCTTGACATTTATCCCTAGTGTAGGAATTAAACAGATTACCGCCTTTGTCACATTAAATACTTAAAATGCACGGGAACTCTTTCAGAGAGGGTTAATAATCAGTTTAGATTATAAATCGGTCTTAAAGGTAGTTGGGATCACTGCAAGCTTGGATGCCCTGATCGTGTGATTGTAGGGGAATATGGGATCGTAGAGTAAGTATAGGACAGACCTTAAATGAAAATTTAGGTATGTCGATATTAGAACTACTAATGGGACTTATAATTGAACGTGGCGCAAGAAATTGTAATCGTAGCACTAGTAATGAAATGGTTAGGTTAGCATGCTTTTCTCCTTGAATTCTTCTATCTATTTACTTTTCTGTATTTACTTTCTGGTAATTCTTAAAATTAATCTTAAAACCATTTTCAAACGTGACAATAATCAAATTAGAATTATTAAACCTTAGCTCTTGGGACGACCTCGGATTTACCAAACTACTGCATTATATACGACCGGGTTCTCTGCCCGTTAGTGCGTGTATCGGTAAACGAGTTTTATAAATTTAAAACTTGGTAAAATATTATTTAAAATAATTTACGCATCACTAAACTAGTTTATTCAACAAGATTTGCAAAACTAGTGAAAGATAATTTTGAAATGTCAATGATCGGTGACATGAAGTTCTTTCTCGGACTTCAGGTTCATCAACCACCTCGAGGAATCTTTGTATGTCAATCACAATATACAATTGATATTCTTAAGAAATATAGGATGGAAAAATGTGATACCATTAGCACACCAATGGCTACTACCAAACTAGATGCAGATTTACAAGGTACCCAAGTTGATCAAACTAAATATTGTAGTATGGTTGGGGGACTTATGTATCTCACTTCTAGTCGACCAGACATTGCCTTTGTGACATTTGTATGTGCACGTTATCAGGCACGCCTAACCGAAAACCCCCTCAAAAGGGTTAAAAGGATCTTTTGATATTTAAGACAAACCATTAACATGGGTTTATGATACTCGAAGGATTTTAGGTTTGAGCTAATTGCATATTCAGACGTAGACCATGCAGGGTGTAATGATGATTGCAAAAGCACATCTGGAGGCATTCAATTTCTGGGAGATAAGCTAGTTAGTTGGTCATTGCAAAAGCAAGATTATACATCCATGTCAAATGCGGAAGCTGATTACGTATCCTTATCTGCATGTTGTGCTTAATTCATTTAGATGAGGATGCAACTGCTAGATTATGTATTTCGTTACAGCAAGATCCCAATGTATTGTGACTTAAAGAGTGCAATTGTTATATCTTGCAATCCGATACAACACACACGTACAAAACACATTAACATCTGTTATCAATTTATCATGGAGCATGTTGAAATCTCAAATGAAGAAACCATTGATAGTGGCTTCACACAATTCAATGCTATTATAACTAGTCTCAAATCTTTAGATCCGGACTACTTTAGCAAGAATCACGTTAGAAAGTTTCTTCTAGCTCCATCATTGAAATGGAGAGCCAAGGTTACGGCCATTGAAGAAGCCAAATACTTGGCTACAATTCCTCTTGATGAGCTAGTTGGTAACCTTAAGATCTATGAAATGATCTTGGAAAATGATAGGGTAGTTTCCAAGACCACTACCAAAGATAAAGTCAAGTCGTTAGCTCTTAAAGCTAAAGTTACTAGGTAAAAAACTAGTGACGATAGCGATAGTCAAAGAGGAAGTGATGAACATGTAGATTAAGAAGAGACCAAAGCATTTAACTTAACGGTTAAGAACTTTCGTAAGTTCTTCCGCAAGGGTAATCGATTCGAACGTGGCAATCGCTTCGGCAAGGTGCTAATAGGTTTAAAAAAGGCCACGAAAATAGCTTTGGGAACAAAGGAAGGGAAATCTCTAAACAAAGGTAAGGGTGCTACAATTGCGGTATAGAGGACCACTTTGCTAATGAGTGCACAAAGCCCAATGAGAATTAGGCCTTTGTTGGAGGAGCATGGAGCGATAGTGAATATGACAATGAACCACAAAACGATGCAACATGTCTCATGGCTATTATAAAAACCCAAAATTTTCATCAATATAATATCTACGTATTTTGTTATGATCACATTTGTATGCAGACATTTTTCTCTTTATTACATTCTATTATGTAACATTGTTTGCCATACAAACCGATATACAAGTTCACATACCACATACCGATATACCTTACTATATCATATGTTTTTTATCAGTATTTTAATCCGAATATGTAAAGTCAATATTTATTATCATTTCTCCAATTAGGCTTTTCTCATATAATGTACCATTTACATGTTATTTCAAAAAACGGACTTTAACGTTAAAATGTTTAACCTCTTAAACCTAATTATTTGGTTTGGATACATTTTAATTCTAATGTAACAAGGTGCAAAAGCTTGTGTACTTGTATCTTATACATGAATTTTGTATTATTAAACCCTCGAAGTCATTGTAAAGTCTTTTAAAAGATTAATTTGTACTAGTCATTACTGGAATAAATACCAATATTAGATGTTTTAACACTCGTTTTTCATTCTAGTTTCTTTACACACACTTTTTACAGGCTACTACTCTCAATATAGAACATGTAATCCATATTTATTCTTCTCCTAACTATCATACACATTTTAAAAAAACCCTTAACCTAAAAATAAAACCCTAACCTTATTTCACTCTACCTTAAAACTAAGCCGAAACTTTAAACTAAGGACCTTAAACCACTCTAATCTAAAATCTAAACATAATCCTCAACACTAATCTTAAACTTAATCTATCCTAAACCTCTCCTACTCAAAGAAAAGCACCTATAAAACACTATACAACCTAATGGACCTGATCTCATACTTTTCTTCCATTTTGACAATATAAACCTAGAAGGCAGCAACCACCCTAACACCTCAAGCACCTCTATGACTCACCTACTTCATCTTTAAGCAACATACAAGCACCTCAAGCTCACTACTTGGCTACCAAGAGGCCACATGACCTCCTTGGGCACCAAGTTTACGGCCTTTGTGGTACCACGCAAACACCCTCTACATTCCTTTATAGTTTATAGGTTTGATAAATCATCACTCTAGATCTCCTCATTCTTCTCTAGCTTACTACCCACATGTCTAATCCTTGGTCACTAAGTTTCCTTGGCCCCTAAGTTCCATTCGCACCTATATAAATGGGTAAAACCCTTCCATTTCAACTCACACCTTCAATCTTTCTTTCTAACCATCAATGGTGTCCAAGGTCTGATCAAGAACATCAATATAAGTTCTAATAAGTTCAATTAGCAGAATACAAGTGAAGAAACCAAGTCTTGAAACCCCGGAGTTGTTATTTTAGGCATACGAGTACAAAAGTCCCCATTTCGACCCATTTTCGCATCCATAAGCTTAATTCAGGTTCTATAAGCTCACATTCTGTTTCAATACTCTTATAATGTTCATATGATCATAAATATACACTTGTTAAAAGCTTTGAACTCAAAATCAACTCGTTATAAGGTTTTGATCCAAAACGAACCCACGAAACTCTAATTTCGTGTTTTTGGTTAATCTATAAGCTAAACTTGTAAAAAGTTGTTAAAATCTATTCTAATAAGCTTATCTAACAATATTATAATCACTTTGTTAAGTCTTAAAAGAATTTGAGTTAAAAACCTAAGCGTTTTCATTATTAAACACTAAAATGACCCGTTTTGATTCTAGCTAAACGGATCCTTTTTCTAAACTTTTGTTACTTTAAAACTTCTTATTTTAACTTATATTAATAAACTATTACATGTAAATATCATTTGGAATCTTAAAAATAAGCTTGCATGGCATTTTGGACTTATTTTGCAAACTATTTCCATGCAAGGGGTATATATTGTAACTTTCTAAAACTTATAACTAAAAGGGCAGAAAATGTCATTTTATCAAAGTTATAACTATAAGGACCTATTTTTCCAAGTTTCAAAGTTAAAGGTTTAATATGTAAATACCTTTTATATAAAGGACTAAACTCGTAAAAGTTTATAATCCAAGGGTATATTTTGCCAACTTTGCAAACTATTAAAATATTATATTTTTATATTAATTATAAAAATAAATGTTTAAAAATTATAAAACATTATAATCTTATCATATCACAATACTAGGGAATTTCATGTGAGGGGTTCCATTTGGGTATTTGTTTTGACAAGTTTGATGGGTTTACGATTTAAAGTGCCTTGGCTCCTCAAACAATACTGCGTGGCCTCTGGATTATGATAGCCCGAACGGTGATACAATACTCCATTATAATTCAATCAGAGATGATATTCATTATAATGTAAAACATATTCAATCAAACTAAGACTCGACATATTATCCCAGGTTACGTGACGAAGCTAATTTCTTTCAATTGATATACTAAACCTTCCCATTCGAGTGGATAACATCATAATACCATACCGACGCATTTCATTTGATATACTTTTGCCATTAATCAGATTTCCCTATTAAGGTAAAGTTCATAACCTCACATTTCAATCTTTTGAATACTTTATAAACCTGTGATACCTGCTATAAACCATGAATACAAGTGTTTTCTAAATATATGTTATCCAGATATGTATGCTATCCAGATATATTATTGCCTAAGTAGCTTCCAGTGCCATTATTTCAATATAATGAATAATTAATTACTTGCATTGCGAGTGAACGCGAATATTATGGATAGATCTATTAGGGGTGATGGCTCCCATTTGTATACCCATTCATAGGGTAGCCAAACACATTATATTTGACCTAATGGGTAATCTTGGCAAGTTACCTTTCCACGAGGACATATGTTCCTCAACCAATGTCACTATGGTGATTTTCTGTGTTAACGTATTGGTGTCATGAGCTTAGATGCAATAATAATGTTCTCCATGATAATAATGTTCTCCGTGATAATAATGTTCTCCATGATAATAAAGTTCTCCATGATAATAATGTTCTCCATGATAATAATGTTCTCCATGATAATTATCCCTACAATGCAAATATTTCCATTATGATAACTTGTATTCAACTATTATATTTCAAACCTACGAATTTCACTCAACCTTTGTGTTGACCCTTTTTATGCATGTTTATCCTAGGTAATTGAGCAACTTATGGCATGGAGTGGCATGGACTTGAAGATAGCTAAAACTTATTATCATTCATATTTTATGTTTCTAGATTTTGGAACCTGCCTTTGTAAAACTCTAATTTTAAATGAATGGTAACGTATCTTTTAAAAAACGTCTCTTTTGAGTCGTTTTCTATGATTGTGTCTGTGATTCATAAAGTAATACCGCATATTAGCTTTCGCTGCTATATTATCAAAATGGGGTGTTACAGAGTGGTATCAGAGCTCACAGTTATAGAGAATAAGGTTAAAACCTTAACTATAACTACTTTTCTTTTGTCATCAATGTCCTCCGTGCCACTACATTCTCTAAATTGTGAAGATGCCACTACTTTTTCCGAATAGTATGTAAAAATACATAAATACTATACTATTATATAAATAACTTATGTTATTCACTATTGGGTTATTATAGTCATGTCTTCATCCCCTCACTCTACTATCGTCCCCTCTAATTCCGATATTAATAATGTTATTCCACCACCCCAAGTTATTATTGCTCTACCAGCTATTGTACCTCCACCAATGTTTGATTCCTGAGATTTCTTTCCTCCCAAGAAGATTTCACCACCTAAAGACACTGAGATGCCTGTTGAATCACCCATTACAATCTCCATCTTCATCAGTAGGATCAACATCACCAATTAGGTCAAACACATCACCACCCGACTATCCCTTTAATAAATCCTCAAATTTTATAGACTAGTTTCCCCAGAAACCAAATAAATTAGAATAGAATCAGAGTAGCGCAGTGGAAGCATAGTAAGCCCATAATCCCTAGGTCTCAAGAATCAAAGGTCCTTAAAAACTTCTTCAAGACGATGGTCTTCCCAACTTCTTCTTGACTTCATTTTGATAATATCAAAACTTGACATAGTCATCAATCTCATTGGTTCTTTTATATTCAACTCTGAGTTAGAATACTTGTCTCATACTTTTGAAAACACGTACATTCACTACATTCTCGGCTAATTGGAAAATGACAGCAAAAACACTCATCTTATAACATCTTGTTTTAATACATCAAAGCGACTGACATCTCATTATTATCCTCATCATTTCGTATGATTCTAGAACAATACATGACATTGTTTTAATATCATATCTTGTGTCGATATTTAGGTAGGATGATTTATAATCATCATATTGAAATGAATTAGGACGCTTCTTCATTTGAATAAGGAAATTATAAATCATCGAACTATAAATTTATAAATTCTCAGTTACAAGGATTGGGATGCCTCTGTTTGTAAATGACAAATTATAAATGAGTAGGCTTAAGTATGGCATTCGTACAAACAAGTTTCTTTCAATCCGTTTGTACAAATAATTCCTTTTCTTCATTTAATCATTATCATTATTAAGTCTATAGTCGTCATTTGTTCATTTCCAAATTTATATCCAACATGATTTGCAACTCTCTTACAAATCATAATAATCACTCTGGCATTCAGCTAAATCTCGGGATGAGATTTCTGTAAGGTTAGGGGACTATAACAACCCAAAATTTTCATCAATATAATATCTACCTATTTTATTATGATCACATTTGTATGGAGAAATTTTTCACTTTATTACATTCTATTATGTAACATAGTTTGCATAGCAAACTAAACAAGTTCACACAACCTACCTATACCATCTATATCTATGTTTATATAATATAAACATCCTAATATGTAAAGTCAATATCTTAATATCATTTCTACAAAGTACATTACTCATATAATGTACCATTTACAACGTTATTTCAAAACGGACTTTAACGTTAAACGTTTACCTCTAAACCCAAATTATATGTAATGTATACATATAAAATCAATGTACAAGTATTAAAAGCATGTGTACAAGTATCAATACATGACATTTGAAATATAAACTTCCTCCAATTCAATGTACAAGTCCTTAAAAGCATAATATATAAGTCATTAAGCATAACACCCAAAATAGCCGTTTTACTACCGTTTTCATTCTAGTTTCTTTACCACCACTTTTGTACAAGCTACTACACTTAATATATAACATGTAAACCCTAATTATTCTACTCCTAAACTCTCATACACATTTTAAAAACCTTAAACCCTAAAATGAAACCCTAAACCCTAATTTCACTCTAACCTTAAAACAAAGCCCTAAAACTTAAAACTAAGCCTTAAACACTAATCCTAAACACTAAACCATAATCCTAACACTAATATTAAACCTTAATCTATCCTAAAACTCTGCCCTAACTCAAAGAAAAACCCTAAAACCCTTAAACAAACCCTAATTGACCCGATACCTACTTTTCTTCCATTTTGACCCAAAATAAACCTAAGTAAGCACCCTAACACCTCAAGCACCTCTATGACTCACATACTTCATCTCTAAGTAGCACAAAAGCCCCTCAAGCTCCCTACTTGGCTACCAAGAGGCCACATGACCTCATTGGGTACCAAGTTAAGCCACGGCACCACAAACACCCTCCACATCTCCATACTAGTTTCTAGCTTTGATAAATCATCCTCTAGCCTCTCCACATCATCTCCTAGCTATTACACATGTCCAAGCCTTGGTCACCAACTTTCCTTGGCCCCTAAGTTCCATTCGCACCTATATAAAGGGGTAAAACCCTTCTATTTCAACTCACACCTTCAATCTTTCTTTCTAACCATCAATGGAGTACAAGGTCTGATCATGAACATCAAGAGAAGTCCTAAGAAGTCCCAAGATCAGAATACAAGTGAAGAAACCAAGTCTTAAAGCCCCAGAGTTGTTATTTTAGGCGTACAAGTACAAAAGTCCCTATTTTGACCCATTTTCGAATCCATAAGGTTAATTCAGGTTCTATAAGCTCACATTCTGTTTCAATACTCTTATAATGTTCATATGATCATAAATATACACTTGTTAAAAGCTTTGAACTCAAAATCAACTCGTTATAAGGTTTTGATCCAAAACGAACCCACGAAACTCTAATTTCGTGTTTTTGGTTAATCTATAAGCTAAACTTGTAAAAAGTTGTTAAAATCTATTCTAATAAGCTTATCTAACAATATTATAATCACTTTGTTAAGTCTTAAAAGAATTTGAGTTAAAAACCTAAGCGTTTTCATTATTAAACCCTAAAACGACCCGTTTTGATTTCTAGCTTAACTTATCATTAATCTAAACTTTTGTTACATTAAAACATCTTTTTTTAGCTTAAATTAATAAGCTATAATCTTCAAATTACTTTTGGAATGTTAAAATAAGCTTGCATGCAAATTTGGACTAGTTTTGTAATTATTTTCATGCACAGGGGTATATATTGTAACTTTTGGAAATTATTAAGTACAAGGGCTGAAATTGTCATTCTATTAAACTTATAACTTCCAGGGTATGTTTTGCCAAGTTTTAAAGTAAATGGATTACTTAATATATACTTTATATATTAAAAGGATTAGTTTTGCAAATGTTTATAAATCAAGGGTATATATTATCAATTTGGTATTCTATATAAAATAATATATTTTTATAAATGTTAAAATCTTATTGTATCACGTTACTAGGAAAATTCATGTGAGGGGTTCCATTTGGGTATTTGTTCTGACGAGTTTGCTAGGTTTACGATTTAAAGTGCCCTGACTCCTCAAACAATACTGCGTGGCCTTTGGATTATGATTGCCCGAACAGTGATACACTATATCCATAAATTAATCAATCAAATATGATAAAACATTATGAAGATTTGACAATCACACTAAGACTCGACATATTACATCAGGTTGCGTGACGAAGCTGCTTTCTTTCAATCGATGTTCTAAACTTTACCACCCATCGTACTACCATACAGACATATTTCATTTGATATACTTTTGCCATCAATCAGATTTCCATATTAAGGTGAGATTTCATAGCCTCGCTTTTAAATCTTTTAATGCTTTATAAACCCGCAAGGGGGATACATGCTTAAACCATGAATGCAAGTGTTTTTTCAACTGTATGTTATCTAGATATATTATTGCGTAAGTACCTTCCAGTGCC
>BQNB010008740.1:0-28596 GCA_026074375.1 Tanacetum coccineum
TATCTTTTGGAGTAATGCCAAAAGTTTTATCGATAGCTTGGGAGAGTTTTGGTGAAATTAAGCATGCTTTGACGGACAAGCAATATCAACAAGAGGATATTCAAGAATTGATGAGTATACTCCTTAAAGTTGTGCGAAATATTAGTGAAGAGCCATCTGAATATATTAATTGCTCAAGCTGGAATCGTCCTATTTTCTACGACAATGATGATGATGAGTATACTATTATATATAGCAAGCCTAAAGCAATCACACCCGACTTACCGACTGTGGAGCCCGATAACTCTCTTAGTATGGGGGACGAGCATCTTGACACTATTCTGGAAACGGAATTGGATGAAATAATAAAGTCTAGTGTTGAGAACCTTGTCCCAATCCCAAGTGAGTTCGAGGGTATTTCCAACGATACGTGTGATGAGCCCGTTTGTGATGATTCTTCTACTTTTGATGCTTTGAACGATCATTCTAAGATTTTATCCGATTCCAACGATGATGGTACTTCGATTGATGACGATGATTTTGAGGACATCGAGTACGTTAGCTTAGAGGAAGTGAATGATGTTGACCAAGAAGAAAAAGAGTTTTATTTAGAAGATATTCTTTAAATCCAAGACATTATTCTTCGAGAGAAATTATTGAATATCAATCGTCTTATTGTTAATATCGAAGCTTTGAATGACAATCCCTCTCCTGATCGTGTGCTTAAGTCTCCCTCCTTATTTCCTATCCCCGTCGAGGATAGTGATTCTTTCTTTGAGAAGTCCGATACTTCTTTTTCTCATTTGGATAATTTTTTACCCGAATTCAAGCCTTTTAGCGATGATACGGAAGAGACGAGAAGTGGCAGTACCACTACTCATGCTAATAACTCTCTTCCTGAGTATGATATGTTTCTTTTTGAGATTGAGCCCGATCAGGGTGAGTTGACCAACGTTGTTATAGAAGAGGTTGATACATTTCTTGTTCCGGAAGACTCAATACCACCAGGTATTGAGAGTAATTTTGACCCAGGGGGAGGTGAGATTGATTTTTCTTAAAATGTTGAAGATGACGATTCATTCACATTTGTAATTCGGACTTTTCTCCCGTTTCTCACCTACCCTGCGGATTCTCCTTTACTTCTCTCCACCGGGAGTGAAGACACCATTTTTGACACCGGCATCTCCACTTAGAGTTGGTGGCATTTCATCGGGATGGAATTTTTATGTGCTTTAATGTTTATCTAAACATTAATTAAAGCCTGATTGAGATTTTCTTTTCTATTTGCTCCCCCATGTATAACTTAATTCAGGGTCGAGTCAAGCTCATGACTCGGTTAACAAAAACAAGCGTTTTTATCTTCTTATCTATTTTCTAACAATTAATGTGAGGGGGCCCGCCTTTTTTCTTTTTCGTGTTTTGTGTTTTGTGGTTTTATGTCCAGGATACTCGAATTTTGAAGACTCTCGTGCTCATGGTTTTGTCCATTCATTCGAGCTTCATATCCTCAGCTTCATTTAGGGAATCCAATATCCAAATCTTATCGATTATTGTTTATCTTTAGCATACTTAATAAATGGATTTAGATTTGCGTAGAGACCCCGTTAGACTTGAATTATGCCTTGAAATAGTATGGGGGTGTTAGTCTCACATTGAGGACAATGCGTAGTTTTAGTATGGGGGGTATCTATCGATTTGATTATACTTGCAACCGTTGTTCTTACGTAACCAGTTTTTCCACCAAAAATATGTGATTTATGTGAACAATAGCAAAAATTTTAAATTTTTGTGCATAAAAAAGTGTTAAATGTTGGAATAAAGTGATGAAATAAGTGTTTTGACACAAATAAAGGTGAGAACCAGAAATAAATTTTGATCCGACCGGTTTTATACCTTAGATTTTTCCTTAACATATTTAAATCGAGTTTGTTGCTAGTCTTATGTAGGCTTATCCATTATGCCGAACTCAATTTATTAAAGTTAAGATTGTTGCATTAATCTAATGTGACTTGTTAAAGTGCCGTCTTAATTCGCTGGCTAAGCATACGCGAATCTCTTCTTAGAGATTTTAAATTGCGAAAACAGAAATGAAGTGTTACTTATAAGTCATGATATTAAAAACGTATAATTAAGTTTGGATTCTTAAGGCCATAAGAATTAATTTGTGGCTTTTTCTCCCATTAGCTTGTCTCACTTATATGCATAAATGTTTAATAAATAAGGTTGTCCGGTTCAACTTAATTTTTAGTAACTTCCCTTTGATTTGGAAGTCGATGATTCGAATTTTGGCTTATTATATGCATCACATGTTTATTGCTTTACTTATACCTTAAAGAGCCTTAGGGTATATGGTATGAGTAGAGTTAATCATTTTATTACTTTTTTTTGCCTTAAAGAGCCTCCGGGTATATGGCATAAGTAACACTAATCATGAAATTATTTGTACCTTAAAGAGCCTTTGGGTTTAATAAATGGTACTTATAAAAATTTAGTGATTATGTGCATTAGTTATTTGCAACTCTTAAAGAGCCTAAGGGTATATGGTGTGAATAATATTACTTGATTTATGTCTTAAAGAGCCTTAGGGTATATGACATGAATTAAGGCAAAAGCAACAAAAGCCAAATTTCGATCACTTCATCGGTTTTCAAGGATAAGGGTGGAAGCTAAACTTTATTTTTAATCGTCCCGCTTTATTTTTGGATTAAATAAGTATCGAAATAAGTCTTAAAGAGCCTTCGGGTATATGACTTAAGTAAAATCTTGAGATACAAAATTAGGATTTGCGGGAGGAAAAGTAAGTACACAATTAGTAATTATAAGTAGTATTATTATCATGACTTGTATTTGACAATGATCTTGTTTTTAAGCTTAGTATGGAAAAAGTGAAAGTTGGGGACGATGAATTTATTTTGCTTGTTCCATGATCCTAAGTATTATCAAGAATAATAAGCACAATGTTATGAAGTGTTAAAGTTTGGAAAGTGATGAGAAAGTAAAAAAAAATAGAAAAATGTTGAAAATGGAAAAACAGGGTATTTTATAACTATGGATTCTTAATCCCTTTGAATGAGCACTTAGCTACTTTTCGAGGTGATTAGTTTGAGGGGATTGAAATTTTTAGTTTTAAGCATGTATTTATTACATTGCGTGAGGACACGGAAATAGTCATATAACTACCCCCACACCCTTGCTTAACACTCATTTTTAGTGCAAGAAACCCTTAGTACACCCTGTGAGCCTATCATTTTTGCAGTTCTCGTAATTTTTTGGTGGATTCTGGATTATTAATGAAGAACATTGTTTACACCCCACTAAAATGTTACACACAAATCTCCTTAGCCCCCTTTGTATGTACTCATTTTAGTACATTATCGTTATCATAATTGTTTAACCCTAGTTAATTGTTTGCTTGATTACATGGTTGCTAAGTTGAGTCTATTGTTAGTGTACACAGTTTTGGGATGATTCAGAATCATGGTAGTTTTTATTCTAGGGAGAAATGGGGAAGAAAGTCAAATTATTACCCCCATACGTGCTTAATTTACTCCCTGTTTATTGATCCTTCTATTTCGGGTTATTAGTTAGTTTATTGTTGAGTTATTAAAAAACTCATTTGTAGGGATGTCAATATAAATTCCGAGTCTTGTATGTTATTTATTTTCAAGTAGATGACAGGGCAAAAGTGTAAATAAAAAAATAAAGGCAAAAGAAATATAAGAGAAAAAGAAAGAAAAAAATAAAAAAATAGAAAAAAATGAAAGAAGCAAAAAAAAAGAAGATATAATATACAAAGAAAGAGTCAAGAAAAGAAAAGAAAAAGTTTGATGTAGAGTTGTGTATGATTGGTAGAGTTTTTGTCAAGTCTTGGCTTTGCAACGCCTTATTACTTGTTGATGACATCAAATAACATCACTTTTATAGCATCATTTATCCAATGTAAATAACCCATTTTGTATATTTATTGCAAAGAATTGTTACTTAATCATTTGTATTTGAGAATTGCAGTAATTATGGAGTACTTAGTTGATGTGTCGTTGTGAGTAGGTATTTTATGTATCAAGTTTTACTATTTATTTTATGCCGACTATACCTAAAAACAACACTTTAACGGGCAGTGTACCCGGTCAGATGGAGTTTCGTGGTAAGTAGGGTGTCGATCACTAAGAGCGAGAGCGTTAACGTCTAATCTATCAATATTTTTGTTATCTAAGTTAAACCTAAAACTAATGCAAAAGGGGGGGTTTTTAGCCTAAGAGACTGGCACGAGGTCTAGTTATCTAACCTAAGATTTTGATGACAAGTAAAGCAATAAACACACACAAGAAGACAAACAAATGATAGAGAAGCGGTCGAGAACTAATATAAGGAAAACGTATCAACCATGAATAATTCGATAAAATATAGGTTTGTTTAATAGTGTAATTATTGACTTATCTCGAAGGGTATATCATTCCTAGACTTAGGCGGTACTTCATCCTAAGACCTAGACACACTAATTCTGTCACAATTAGACTCATCCGCATAAAGCAAACATTCGTTGTTTATAATCTATCTTAGGAGATTAATAATGGTGCTCTTACTAAACCCTAGCTCACGGAGACTTTACCCACTTACTGCTTAACGGCTCTTTATATACTAGTAGTCCACTGTCCGAGTCCTTACCAATGGAATAAGAACGTACTCGTTGATACCAAGGTCACCTTATGGCTCAACTAAGCTCACTAAACTAAAGGCAAGGATTGGTTAATATTTGTGATCCTATGATTCTAGATATATAAATTGCAATATGGAGAGCTATCCCGGACTCTTAGCCTACGCCCAAACAACACCGAAGTTGCAGCGCATTAAATATGTAGGACTAGACCCAGTTGAATGATAGGTCGCATACTTAAGCACGTAAACAAGTATAAACTGATAAACATAATCAATAATCAATAATAAATTAAGCAATCAAGATAAACAAACCAAATATTAGATCTTCATAAACATGGGTGATACCTAAAGGTATCAGTCGATAGTCATTGTAAAAATTCACACGGTTTCATATATGAACGATTAAAATAAAGAAACCTTAATCGAATGCATATTCGGTTACGCGAAGATTACAAGAGTTTTCCTATGATCTTGAGGCTCTTTTATGACCTTCTATTCTCCTTTATTTGTCTCTTGGTCGACTTGGTGGTTTAGGGATTCACTTGCATATATAAAACTGAATTTAGGATTGTCTATTTATAGAGTCTGGAAACTTGTCGATACGTCGTATCGAGCAATGTGGGATACGACGTATTGGGGATTTCTTGGAGTAAGGACTGATATTGGCTAAAATATACATATTTTATACCCCGTAAAACACTATAAAAGGACTAAAAACACTAAAATATAGATAATTATGTTGCAAATATGTTTGTATTGTGTTTTTATGTCTTACAGGTAAAAAGGATTGAAAACGAAGCAAAAACGGTAATTTTCGGGTGACTTTCGACGACGTTTTCACATTTATCGAGGTCGAAACGAAGTCGTGAAAATTCCTCGATCACACCATTGGAAAGAGCACGAAAAAACGAGTCCAACGGTACCGGCCTTTTATATTTAAACCTTTTTATTTTGAACCTTTTTTGTCCCTGTTTAAACCTTTAGTTATAAATTACCAAACCAAGCCAAATAAGGGTTTAATATTTAATTTTGCATTACATTAATGTAAGGCTGCTCTAGCGCAGCTGGAACTTGTGGGATTCTAAAACCGTGACCGAGAGGTCAGAGTTCGAACCCAGGCTTGCTGGGTGAGGTTTTCGTTGTTGTGACAACGTGGCCCAATTGCTGACGCAGTGTCGACCGACCGGACCCGAACCATGGGACCCGACCCGGCCAGACTCGACCGGCCCAGGTCCCAACCTGACCCCGGCCCAATAAACCGACCGGCCCACCGTTGACCGGTGGTCCGGCGGTGGTCAACGGTGGTCCGCCACCGTTGACCGTCGTTGACCACCGTTGACCGGTGGTCCGGCGGCGGTTGACCGGAGGTTGACCGGCGACGGTGGGGAATAGTAAAATGCCACGTGGCACCACTCAGAGGGTGACACGTGGCGCTTCTAATGATTGGTGTCAGATTTACAGGTACGAGGTACTGTAGCAGTACGAGGTGGCAGACACGTCAGTACGAGGTACTGTAGCAGTCCGAGGTGTCAGTACGAGGTACTGTTCAGGTGACGGCTGGACCAATCAGAGGGTGACACGTGGCACTGGCGTGTGTCAGTACGAGGTACTGTAGCGTCAGTACGAGGTAGGCGTGTGCAATAATGAGGCGGTTGGTGGAGTGCAAAAAGACTAATATACCCCTAGATCCAGCAATATCATTGGTTGAAGACTTGAAAGGACGAAATTGCCCCCACCTACTTTGGGTTATAAAAAGGGATCACGCAGCAGCTCATTTGGTGTGTAATTGGAGTGAGAATTTAGTAGTAGTAGGAATTTAGTGTGTTTTTTTTAGTAGGTTAGTTTTTAGGAGTAGTATAATTTTGTTTTAGCTTATTGTATAAGCTTATTATTTGCTTATTGTAATCAAGATTTTGAGCTTATTAATGAAGATGTTTGAGGTTTGTTTTTATTTAATGCTTATTATTTTTTGATGCTTATTTTCTTTTTATACTTATTCTTCTACTCTTTCTTTTCTTTTGCTTATTTCTAAATAAGCTCATGCTTATAGCTTATTTTTGGATCCGATCTCTTAAGCTTATATTCTAATAAGCTTCTTTAATAGCTTATTTAGACTAGCTTATTTTATATTGTTTTTTATTTAGAGCTTTTCGAGTGAGCTTATTTTAGCTTATTTTCGAGTGCTTATTTTTCTAGTTTATTGTTTTTAGATCTAATCCTTAAATATACCCGTCTCTTGTTCACTTGATTGAACACCTTGGTTTCGGGTGGATTAGATCTAAAAATAATAGATCTTATATTTCTAGCTTATTTTTTAGCATAAATTTAGTTTTTTAATTCTAGCTTATTTTTCTTAGATCTAAATCCTTAAATATACCCGATCCGAGTTCACTTGATTGAACACCTTAGTTTCGGGTGGATTTAGATCTAAAGTTTTCATCTTTTTATTAGCTTATTTTGTTCTAACTTTTCATGTCTTATTTCTTATTCCATCCTTCTACATCTAAGGCCGGAGCTTAAGGGTCTTATAAGGTTAATAAATAGATAAAGTTTTGATCTTTTTAGTTTTTATGAAAATAATTAGTAGATAAAGTTGACACCTTTATTCGCTAATTAGTAAAGTAAAAGCTTTAAAGTGATAAACTTATTTGTTTATTAAGTTTGTAAGATCGGGTGGTTTTATATCATTGCGGTTCTTCATTCGGTTACCCTTTTTCCCTTTTTAATACTAGTAGTTTAGAATTATTAGCTAATGTTTATGTTTGATCTAGATTGTTGCTAGTTTATTTTTATGATTAGGAGTAGGTTCATTAGTGTTTGCTAAGTGTTTAGTGAGTTTGGATTTTGGTGAGGGTTTAACAAATAATTAATCGTCATTAGAATTGTCAATTTTCATATCGTCATTTACTTTTAATACAATTTAAATACTTGTCATTTTAAATTACTTTACTTTACTTTACTTTATTTGTCATTTAAATTTCTTGAAAATTTGTTTAGATGAATTTTAATTCGTTAAACCTTAAACCCGCACTTAATGAACATTTTACGTCACTTAGCAAGCATTTTTATCTCTTAGATCAATTTTAGTATAATCTCATAATTTTTAATCTTAAAATTAATATTAGTTTAAATATAGTTTAAATTCAAAAGTTTAGTTTCCCTTTTATATGCTTTCTCTTTGAGTAGATTTAGAAAACCAAACCCAAAAACTTAAGTGATAATGAAGCTCGATTCCCAACATTCTCTTGAATTTCCATTCACTTCTCGCCGAGGAAATGACCCGGGAGGTTTTTGATAATTGCTTTGGTTAAAAGCGATTTTTTAGAACCCGACGGAAAATACTTACTATACTATTATTGGCCTATCCTTATTATTACGTATTAATATATATATATATTTATATACGTGTAGTTCGGACGTGATCAAGGATCACGTTTGATATCTTCCAGAATATTTTATTACTATATTGTGAATACGGCGTATTGATGTCTCTTGGATACGGCGTATTGGGTCTCTATCCTTTGTGGTTATTTGTGAAGTATAGGCACGGATACGCCGTATCTTCTTGATAGATACGACATATTGAGGTAAAACCAGTTGATTATTCTTCGTTGACCAAAGTATTATATACGGCGTTTTGTTGATGTGGATACGACGTATTCTTCAAAGTTAGGAAATGGTCTTTTGATTCATCAAAGTCTTGGATACGTCATATAGGTCTAGAATATACCCTATATCATTCTTCATCCTAACCTTTGGTTAAACTCGAATGAGGATGTGATCGAACACACATGTCTATTCCGTCGTTACGGCCATGTATGTGTGCTTCAGCTGCCTTGTTGGTGTGGTACTTTTGGTGAAAGATTGTAGAATGATCAACCCTAAGCCTTATAATAAAAACCCATTTTACCTTTATAAACTTGTTACTCCTTAGCTCTAGTGGTGGAGATGTGTATCCTTGCCAAGCCTATGATAGAATACTCGTCACGACCGAGCAATTGAGCGAATTAGTTACATGTTACCACATAGATTAGTTGAGTGATTTGAGTGTTTTCATCTTCCTATTTCGTGAGGTGTTTGGTTGTGTACTTGTAATAGATCAAATAAATGCTTAACGGAAAAATCCTTAGGGATACATTTTCATAAACTTCTAAAGGCTACTTGAGGACAAGTAGGATTCAAGTGGGGGGATATTTGATGACATCAAATAACGTCACTTTTATAGCATCATTTATCCCATGTAATTAACCCATTTTGTATAATTATTGCAAAGAATTGTTACTTAATCGTTTGTATTTGAGAATTGCAGTAATTATGGAGTACTTGGTGAAAGTTAACTAAAAGGCACGCATTCTGGAGCTTAAACGAAGATATTTGAAGATTACTGTTCTGACAACCAATACGCCGTATCCATCAAGGAAGATACGGCGTATCTGTGCCTACACTTCACTAAAGACCACGAAGGAAACAAGATCTAATACACCGTATCCAGGAAGACCAATACGCCTTATTCAAGCCATATGGAAGTAAAATATTCTGGAAGATATCAAACGTGGTCCCTACTCCAAGAAATCCCCAATACGCTGTATCGAATACTTTCGATACGCCGTATCGACCTTTTTCCAGACCTTATAAATAGAAAACTCAAAAATGAGTTTTAAGTGTGCTAAATCATATTCTCGATACCTAAACCATAAAAGTCAATTTTCAAAGGAGAAAAAGAGTAGAAGAGGTCGAGCAACGCAATTAATTCCATAGGAGACAACGTGTAATTTCTTGTACTGTTGTAATCGTTTAGTTTTTGGTATCATTTGTTAACTCGGTTAGTTTACCTTGGCTAAATTATTACTTTTGTATTAATTATGACATTTGAAGGCTAATACCTTTGGGTATTAGCCATTATTATGAAGATCTGAATGTTTGGTTTGTTTATCTTGATTTCTTAATTTATCGTTGATTGCTTGATTATGTTTATCAATATACTTGTTTACGTGCTTAAGTATGCGACTTATAATTCAACTGGGTCTAGTCCTACATATTTAATGCGATGCAACTTCGGTGTTGTTTGGGCGTAGGCTAAGAGTCTGGGATAGCTCTCCATATTGTAATTTATATATCTAGAATCATAGGATCACAAATATTGACCTATCTTTGCCTTTAGTTTAGTGAGCTTAGTTGGACCAGCAGGTGACTTTGGGATCAACGAGTACGTTCTTATTCTATTGGTAATGACTTAGACAGTGGACTACTAGTATATAAAGAGCCGTTAAGTAGTATGTGGGTAACGTCTCTATGAGCTAGGGTTTAATAAGATCACCATTGCTTTAATAGCTAAAATAGATTATAATCAGCAAATAAGGATGCTTTGTGCGGATGTGTTTAATTATAACAGAATTCTACGTGTCTAGGTTTAAGGAATAAGTACCACTTGAATCTTAAGAATGATATGCCACCTCAAGATAAGAAATCATTGCACTAAATAAACAAACCAACATTCTAATCGAATTAATGATGGCTAATACAGTTTTCTTATATTTGGCTCAACCGCTCTTTTATCTTTTGTTAATTTGATTGCGTGTGTTTTAGTGTCTTGAATTGGTTTTAGTCACCGCAAAACCCGTGCCAGTCTCTTAGGCTAAAAACCCCCTTTACCCGTTAGATTTAGGATTAACTTAGGTTTAGCATAGGTTTAGCATAGATTAGACTAACATAGATTAGAAAAACCAAAGTTATAATAAATTGAAAGTGTTTCTCGCTCTTAGTGATCGACACCCTACTTACCACGAAACTACCACCGACCGGGTACACTGCCCGTTAAAGTGTTGTTTTTAGTTAAGTCGGTAAAATATAATTTAAAACTTGAATCATAAAATTAACACCACACAACGACACATCAAGTTTTTGGGGCCGTTGCCGGAGAGTGAAACTAATCTTGATTTTTATTTGATATTTTGCTTTTTAACATTAGATTAGATCTAACCCTTAGGATTAGTGTAGTTTGGAATAAGTTTATATTCCTGTGTGTTTGCTAATTGTGTTTATGTAATACGGCGTATTCAGTTTACTGGATACGACGTATAAGTTATTTGACGGTTTTCTTCCCTAGTAAGTCTATTACAGGATGGATGACCCGAGCATTACTATGTAAGAATACATCAGGCTCGAGGAAGAAAAAGCTCGAAAACATGGGAAAGTGTTTAACTGGGAAACTGCTAGGTATGGTTAGATCTGGTATGATGAAGACGTTCACGACCTCAGGTCAGTTGAAACCGAATTCCCAGCTATAGTCTTCAATGATAATTTGACGTCGAATGAAACACTCTCTTGTGAACCCACGGTAAGTTCTCTTAACGATAATGAAATTAACTTTAGAATATCGTTTGATGAATTCGATGATGAAGATTACACGGTAGTTTTTGACAAAAACTCTTTTTCTTATAAAATAGTTTATGCCAATGATTTAAAAACGGATTCGGAAAATGATAATGAAAAAGTCAATATGCCTTTGTTTCCATCACCCGAGCCTTCGGTCAGTTGTATTGATGATTTAGACTTCTTTAAAGATTTTAAGAATGAATTTGCAGCCATTGTTTACATTGATGCTCTAACGTCTAAATCAGATTTCTCAACTGAACCCACTTTATGCCCTCAACATATCGATGAATTTGATTTGAAAGATGAAACATCATTGTCTGAATATGATGAAGTGGAACAAAATGTTTTGTACTTTAATGATCTATTCCCCTTCAACATAATTTATCCTGATGATCAAAAATTGGATAAAGACAATGATGATAATGAAAACGATATGATACAATCTTCGGGGGGTAATGAAAATACACAAGGGTCAAATAAACTTCTGGAGGCAAGTCATGATAAAATCAATAAATTTTTCATTATGAAAAGTTTTGTCATGAAATTAAATGTAAATATCGTGGCTTGGAATTATCTTGTCAACGGGATGCTATTCAATCTTATTAAGAATTTGTATGTGCCATTTGGTATTCCGTTCAACCCTAAATGGTATTATAAGGATGGTGATTGTACAAGAATGTTGTGGAGGCCAATGTATGTTTTCTTTACTTTTTTTAAATCTAGGGAAAATTGGTCTCCAAGAACGGATACGGCGTATTAGGTTAACACCTATACGGCATATCCACTACTTTAACTTGTCTTGACTAAGTTAACAAATTCCCCCAATACGGCGTTTAGGACAAACACCAATACAGCGTATCGAGTCTGGGTATAAAAGCCCAACTGATATGCCAGACTGAGTTTTACACACACCTTTTTCACTCTCACAAAATTTTTTTAACCGCAAAAAACCTTGGAGAATCCAATCGCTTTTATCCGTGTTTATATATCTCTCGTCATCTTCACAAGGTAAGAAATCCAAACCCATCCCTATTTCCGTTTCAATTTTCAATATTAGATTAGGGTTAGGGTTCGGTTTTGTAGATTAGGTGCTATGCCGTAAAACCGTTTGATTAGATTACCTTTACTCTCTTAGAAGATATAACTGGCATTGTTGTTTTGATGTAATGGGTCAAAATGGGTGGAATTAGGGAAACCCCTTTTTGTTTGTTAACTGCAGAGTAATACGACGTATCCACTAAACATGGATATGGCGTATTGACTTAATTTCACACAAATTTTAAAACATCAATACAACGTATTCAACAAAATGAATACGGGGTACTGATCTGATGAAGATCCTGTGTTTAAATCCCATACGCCATATTGACCACCACCCATATGGCGTATTGACTACAGATCTTCATACGTCGTATCCATTTACGAATACGCCATATCTACCCTCAAAACAGAATAATTCATGTACTGATCTCATTGATTTTACAAATATGGCACCTCTACCACCTCGTGATGAAAGACATTTATTGCTTCGTTATCAGGTAGAGGGATACACCGAGGATATAGTGCACGATTTTGAGCAAAGGCTTGAGATGATATTCGGGAGGCAGGTTAACCGAGTACATACATTAGATTTTGAAGGATTAACTTTGGATATGAGGTAGGATTTGGCCGAGAGACTAAGGATGGTATATACTAGGGACGATGGTCAGGAGGTATTTGCGAGTCACACTTGAAGGATATTGTTTGAGATCCAAGCACCTTTAGTTCAGGAGTTTATGCTCGAGTTCTTCAGCACTTGCAGGATTGGTAGTGAGATGGGGTTAGATGTGGCTGATACTTTATGTTTTCAGTTGGGAGGAGCTAGACGTAGTATGACTTAGAGATAGTTTATTCTAGCTCTAGGTTTGCATACTACCGAGGAGATAGCAGAGGACGGATTTAGGGGCATAATGGTTAGGGAGTGAGAGAGTGATCCTCGATAAGGGGGATCTTAGTGATTACTGGGTTGGGATCTCTTTTGACAGGGACTTTTTAAGAGGTGCTCCATCTTATACTTACATCAGAGATCCGGTTCGGAGGCTGTACCATAGGTTGATCTCATACAACATTTCTGGTAGGGGGCAGGCACTTGAAAAGGTGACTACCACTGACCTATTCTATCTATGTAGCATGGACCGAGGGGCAGCTAACATCCCGTATCTATTAGCACAACACCTATGCAGGCACCTCAGTCGCCACCACCACCTCAGCTGCGGGGAGGACCGTGCCCCAAAGATTAAGGAGACTTAAGGAGGAGATGCAGGGGCTACATCAGGATGTCAGGAGTTTATGTGGACTTGTGGAGAGGTCACTGACCGACCAGGGTAGATTCTCCACATGGATGATTAGCTGTATGACGCAGCTCATGGAGGCTAGCGGGCAGACATATCAGGCGTTTGATGGGACTTTTTGAGGGAGCTCCCCAGCTGTCTTCGAGAGACACACTAGAAATACGACTGGCGAGGCCAACACTTCCACATCCCTACATCAGCCAGACCCATGATCCCTCTACTCCTTATCTTTTGTTTTTATCCTCTGTACATTTATATTATTCGTATCATAATGTACCTAAACTTGAAACTACTTATCTTTTGATGTATATATTATGGTATGATGATTTTAATTTGTTTGTGCATTCTAGAATCAAGCCTGGCAGTAAGTTCAGCACCATAGTTCGTGAGTATTTTATGGAACCTAACACACTATCCAAATTAAGAGCAGAATTGAGAAGAGAGAGTGTTTACAAGAGTGTGGAAGCTGGAAGGAAAAAGTATAACTTAAAGACATCGCTGTAAACAAAAGTGCTTCCCGGGAGACAACCCAGATAGTTATTTATTTTTATCAAGTCTGTCTTCCCAGACATCAATACGGCGTATCCGCTCCATACCATACGGCGTATTGAATGTCTGGACGTTGTCAGTCCTTTATTTTTATGCACTTTAAACATTATTGTCAGTTCTGTCAATACGACGTATTCATGCACATGATACGACGTATTCAACAGACTAACCCGTATTTAGATACTTTTTACAGGTTTCTCAATACGACGTATTCCAGTTTATGGATACGGCGTATTGGTTTCATATACATTTTAATTAGCTTATTTAAATTAACCGTAGATACCCAATATAGGATTTTGCATGTTTTTCCTATATTTTGCACATGACCTCGCTGAAAAGAAATCGACAATGTTGGTGAAGTATCTACAATCTAGAAATCTAAAAGTGTTGGAGTCTTGAAACTTCAAGACGGCTATTCAACACACAATCTTGCTCAAAAAATCAACTTGGAGAATCTACCGAACAAAATATAAGGGGAGTTTCTCATTCTAATTCTTTTAATTTCCCATTTTTAATGTTTTATCTATACAATGAGGACGTTGTATAATTCAAGTAGGGGGATGAGAATTAGAATGTATACTTGTCTTATTTTTTCACATAAAATGCTTAATTATGCTCAATTTTTTTTCAAGCATACTTTTGTGAAATTACTTGTTACATAACCCCCACACAATAACCCTTATTAGATATTATGAGGATTTAACCTTATCCGTTTCCAAATGTTTACCTAAATTCCACAAAAATATGAGTGTGCCGGTGATGTTGTAGACTTTATAACTTGGCTTGGTATATCTATTCGAGACCACAATAATGAGCACTATGGATTTAGATGGAATAACTTGTTTAAATTGGTAAAATGGAATTTTTAGGATTAATTTTACCCCCCCCCCCCCCCCCCCCCCCCCCCCCCCCTCCCCAAAAAGCCTTATTCATGTTGTTTATTAACTAAACTAAAATGGTTAGTTAAATCCTGTATAAACCATTTGTTTACTCTCATCTTAAGAGTAAGATACGCCTAGAAAAACCTATAGAGCCAATCCTTTAGGAATTACACCAACTGTTTGTTTCATTACACTTTTATACCTTAGCCTACCCTATTAGATTAAGTCTATTTATCAGTTGCTAGTTGCTTAAAATGTAAAGTATCTATTTCCCGAGTCTTGTGTCAATTTTCTATCTTTGGTACGGTTGGGAAGAAATTTGCACATTGCAAATGAGAATGTATAAAGTAGTCAAAACTCATGTATCTTTACTACCAAAATAATTATTGGTACGTCCGAAGAATGAATAATTATCGAAGGAATTATCCAGAGCTATTATGATTGTGAAGTATGAAATTACACTGAGTTTCGTAGTATAGTATAGTGAAAAAAAATCGAAAAATTAAAAAAATCGCAACAAAAAAGAGGAGGAAAGGTTAAAGATAATCATTTCGCAAGAGCTTAGACCAAAAGAATTATATGAAGGATCAATTATTCGTTGATACGCCTTATAAGTCAACGATGTAGAGATTTATATATAGTGGTAGATATCGCCACTTGTCTTGTAAAAGTATGTAAAGTATAGGATGATTGGGAAGTTGACCGTTACAGGAAAGCCAACTCAGGTTGTTGTTTTTGATCTATGATCAAGACGTTTGTAAATAGTTGTGTCTTAATCATGGTAACGGTCAGGAAAAAGTGCCTAGCAACTTATATCTTGAACCTAGTCTATTTGTTTCATAATTTTTATTTAACAACAATTTAATTCCCTTTCCTAATCATTAACCATGGGTTTTACGCGAATGAGGATGTGTACGAGCATGCATGTCTATTCCCTCATTAAGGCCATGTATGCATGTCTTAGCTGCCTTGTTGGTTTATTCCTATTGGTGAAAGTTAGAAGATCCCTACCCTATATCATTCTTCATCCTAACCCTTGGTTAAACTCGAATGAGGATGTGATCGAACACACATGTTTATTCCGTCGTTACAACCATGTATGTGTGCTTTAGTTGCCTTGTTGGTGTGGTACTTTTGGTGAAATATTATAGAATGATCAACCCTAAGCCTTATAATAAAAACTCATTTTACCTTTATAAACTTGTTACTCCTTAGCTCTAGTGGTGGAGATGTGTATCCTTGCCAAACCTATGATAGCATACTCGTCACGACCGAGCAATTGAACGAATTAGTTACATGTTACCACATAGGTTAGTTGAGTGATTTGAGTGTTTTCATCTTCCTTTTTTGTGAGGTGCTTGGTTGTGTACTTGTAGTAGATCAAATAAATGCTTAAATTTAAAAATCCTTAGGGATACATTTTCATAAACATCTAAAGGCTACTTGAGGACAAGTAGGATTCAAGTGGGGGAATATTTGATGACATCAAATAACGTCACTTTTATAGCATCATTTATCCTATGTAAATAACCCATTTTGTATAATTATTGCAAAGAATTATTACTTAATCGTTTGTATTTGAGAGTTGCAGTAATTATGGAGTACTTGGTGAAAGTTAACTAAAAGGCACGAATTCTGGAGCTTAAACGAAGATATTTGAAGATTACTGTTCTGACAACCAATATGCCGTATCCATCAAGGAAGATACGGCGTATCTGTGCCTACACTTCACTAAAGACCACGAAGGAAACAAGATCTAATACACCGTATCCAAGAAGACCAATACGCCGTATTCAAGCCATGTGGAAATAAAATATTTTAGCAGACATCAAACGTGGTCCATACTCTAAGAAATCCCCAACATGCCTTATTGAATACTTTCGATACTCCGTATCGACCTTTTTCCAGACCTTATAAATAGAAAACTCAAAAACGGGTTTTTGGTGTGCTAAATCAAATTCTCGATACCTAAACCATAAAAGTTGATTTTCAGAGGAGAAAAAGAGCAGAAGAGGTCGAGCAACGTAATTAATTCCATAGGAGACAACGTGTAATTTCTTGTACTCTTGTAATCATTCAGTTTTTGGTATCATTCGTTAACTCGGTTAGTTTACCTTGGCTAAATCATTACTTTTGTATTAATTATGATGTTTGAAGGCTAATACCTTCGTGTATTAGCCATTATTATAAAGATCTGAATATTTGGTTTGTTTATCTTGATTTCTTAATTTATCATTGATTGCTTGTTTATGTTTATCAATATACTTGTTTACTTGCTTAAGTATGCGACCTATCATTAAATTGGGTCTAGTCCTACATATTTAATGCGTTGCAACTTCGGTGTTGTTTGAGCGTAGGCTAAGAGTCCGGGATAGCTCTCTATATTGTAATTTATATATCTAAAATCATAGGATCACAAATATTGACCTATCTTTGCCTTTAGTTTAGTGAGCTTAGTTGGTCCAGCATGTGACCCTGGGATCAACAAGTACGTTCTTATTCCATTGGCAAGGACTCAGACAGTGGACTACTAGTATATAAAGAGCTGTTAAGTAGTAAGTGGGTAAAGTCTCTATGAGCTAGGGTTTAACAAGATCACCATTACTTTTATCCCTAAGATAGATTATAATCAGCAAATAAGGATGCTTTATGCGGATGCGTTTAATTGTGATAGAATTCTACGTGTCTAGGTTTAAGGAAGAAGTACCGCCATAATCTTAACAATGATATGCCGCCTCGAGATAAGAAATCATTGCACTAAATAAACAAACCAATCACCGTTCTAATCGGATTAATGATGGCTAATACAATTTTCTTATATTTGGCTCAACCGCTCTTTTATCTTCAATTAATTTGCTTGCGTGTGTTTTAGTGTCTTGAATTGGTTTTAGTCACCGCAAAACCCATGCCAGTCTCTCAGGCTAAAACCCCCAATTTATCCGTTAGATTTAGGATTAACATAGGTTTAGCGTAGATTAGACTAAATTAGATTAGAAAAACCAAAGTATTAATAAATTGAAAGTGTTTCTCGTTGTTAGTGATCGACACCCTACTTACCAGGAAACTACCACCGACCGGGTACACTGCCTGTTAAAGTGTTGTTTTTGGTTAAGTCGGCAAAATATAAATTTAAAACTTGAACCATAAAATTAATGCCACACAACGATACATCACTTGTACTCTTGCCAATGATTAGCTTTCCACCAGTAAAATATTCCACCATTATCCCTAACCGTGTTTCCTTTACCCTATACTTAACGTTACAACTGTGACACTCGTGATCAAACTAGGTTAGTTTAACCAATAGTGTTAGTCTAACTAGGTGTTATGAAACTTGAGTTTGTGTGCAAGTTCATTTTGTGACTTTTGGTATTATGTGATACAATATATGAGTTGCATTTTATGTGTGAGAAGTTTCACTTAAGGTGTTTAGTATTTTTATTTCATTGGAAATGATGATTATGAGATAGACATTCGTTAATCATTTCGTTATTCATAACGTTTGAAATAATTAATGAAGTATGTATCGTTAATTTCGATTCAAGATTATTAAATAAATTAGGATTCAATGATTTAACTATATTGTGAGCAATAAAAATGTTTGAGAAAAATTATAGGTAAAGTATGCATTTTCTAGTTAGGATTTATGCGTAAATAGGTAAAGGTTTTCAAGTAAATATGTAATAAATAATTTATAAAGAAATATATATATATATATATATATATATATATATATATATATTTATACTATATAGTCATATTATATATAGTATTATTTATTCTATATACTATATATATCTTATAAAAATCCTGCCAAAAATTTAAAAAAATAAAAAATAAAAAAATATATTAGGGGTGTGTTTAGATCGGCTCAAAGAAAGAAAAAAAGGAAAAGAGTCCAAGTTTTATTAGGAAACAAATACCTAAAAACCTTTTATAATGACTCGTCATTCATAAACCCTAAAACATTTTTTTCTCCTCTATCCCTTGTTTGGTCATAACTCACCCAAGAAGAAGAAGAAGCCATCAAAATTTTTGAAGAAAATTTAGGGTTCAAGATCGTGTGTTTTTGGTTAAAAGGTTTTTTGTATAACCCTTTTTATTTAAACTCTTTTAATTTAATTAATTGTAACGTTTAAATTTATGGAATTAGGGTTTCTTAAAAATTCAGTAAACATGTTTGTATGATCATTAATTATGAATTAGAGCTTAATTATTAGCGTATAGGTGCGTTTGGTTAGGTTTAAGTGTTGTTAAATTCAAAATTTGAAACTGGGCAGATTTTTAGGTGAACTTGTAAGAGTTATAACTCGGTCACACGGATGAGTTTGATAGATTTTCTTGGCTTTAAAATTAACTACATAGAGTCTACTTCCCAACAAATATGGTTTCGTGAATTGAAAGTGAGTAGAAGTCAGTCAAACTATTTTTACAAGATTCGTTGTCGAATATGAGTTTTTGGGTCAGATTTGTGTGGCGTTTGTGAGGTCAAAAACCCTATCAAAACATTTTTGCTAATCATGCAATTGCTACTGGTATAAGTTCAAGGTGTCTAGTAACCTTTGTACTTTTTTTGAATTTTTTCAAGGTGTCTAAGTATGCTTAATAAGATCAAACATTTAAGTGTGCGATCAAATATTTTTCGGGACAGTTTGTGTTGTTGAATTTAAAAAAAATTGTAAAGCTTGTCGAACCCTTTTGGAAAAATTCAAGTAGGTTTAGAACACATTGAAGTTGAAGTGAATGGATTTTGGAAGTCAGAGGAGGTAATTTAGTATTCTATAAAAATTCATAAAGTGACCTTAAATTTTTGCGATAAACTGGAAATTAGAATAATGGAGTAAAACATGATTAGAGTTTAGATAATGTATGGGAAACATGATGGGATTTTTATAAGTGTAGTATAGACATTAGAATCCATCAATTTGAAGGTTACATGTTTACGTCCGTAAAGCCTTGATTATGTGTAACCCGTAGATTATGTTTGTGTAGATTTTTGCTTGGAAATTTTGTGCGCATTTGTGAAGCTTTGAGGTGAGTATTCATAGTCCCTTTTTTATATGTTTTCTCAGGGTAAAAATGATACTAAATGATTTTTAAATGTTTTAAGTGCTCTGAAAAGTTGTTTTTATTGTTTTAGACATTACGTGTTATTATAATGCTATGTGTGTATGCATGTTGGGATCAAAGGTAACGCCTACCTGTGTTTGTGATGTGATTTGGGATTGGGGGTAATGCCTACCCGTATGTTTTGAATTGGGATCGGGAGTAACGCCTACTCAAAGTATTATGTATGAGCTATGAATGGATTCTAGGTGAGCTAGGTTGTTTAAGACGCGAGTGCTAATCTAAGCTTGGACGTGGATTTGTTTATGTGATTGATTAAATTCTTACAAATATGTATAATATTCATGTATGTCCAAAATATTATGAAGCACAACAAGGGTAAGTGTTTTAAGTTAAATCTATGAATCTCACCAACGTAATGTTGATGATTTTAAGTATCATTTTCAAGTGAGTATAGTGAAGTGTAAGGAGTTAAGACTGCTTGGCTAGCAAGACCCTAGGAAATCTTTCATGACGAGTCTTATTATCTATTCAACTTTCGTGCTTTCGTATTTTGAATACTTTGAATTATGATGATGTTTTATTTTGGGATTTTGATATGTCTATGTATTGTTGTGTTGCGATTAACCTCAATACAAGTCCCCTCTTGTGTTAGGTGTCGTCATGACACTTTGAATTAAATTTCAATGCATTTTAGTTATTCTCTATTGTGACATCAATATGTTGTGATGATGCCTATCGTGTTACGCCTTGCGTTACCGCCTTAGCGGGGTGTGATAGATTGGCATCAAAGCCATTGGTTATAGAGAAGTAGGTGGTTTGACCTATACTATAACCTAAGAGTCCTTTATATAGCTGCATAATATGATCTATAAGTTTAGATATCTAGGAGATTTGTTTTCTTGCTTTTCTGAGAGTTTTATGCCGACCTATGGGCTACTCAATATCAGAAGATCTAGAAGAGGAGCCAATTGAGGAAGAGCCTCTCGAGGAACCAAAGGAGGAAGGGTAGTTAGAAGAGTCGGAGGAGAAGGCCTACTCAGATCTCCTGTCGGATTCTCGTAGCAGGCCTGGACCCGCAGAGTCGGGTGACTCTTGTGAAAGCAAAGTCAAACCCAATCGAGGCCCATCATAAGTTTATTCCATCTTTTACCTCGACATATTGCTGTTATCGATGATTTCTTTTGGATAATACGTATTTTTTTGGGCACTTCGAGACCTTCGTTTTTTTCTGTCATTTTTGATTTTATCTTTATATAAATAAATATTGCTTTGATGGAGCATGGTGTTTGTGTTATTTTGGAGTCCTGTAAGTTGTGCAATGTGATATATGTATATATTTGTGAGATATCATTGAGATGTGTAGTCTTGGAAGTAAGTATACTGTGAAATGATGCAATTATAATTATGGTGGCCAACATAATTATAAAGGCATCACACACGTGGACTTGTGACCATGATTGCATTGATTGGTGCTTGCTTGTTGGGTGGTAGTGTAAGATGTTGTATTATGTGCAGATGTATTATAAGTAGTTGTGTAGTCAGTAAGTTTTCCTGTTATCTAACTTTTACGGGTACCCTTGGATACCTGTTATTACTACTATTACAATTATTAAGGTTGCTCATTTTCTCGATTATTCGTTCGGATATCTAACTCTTATTGTAGCGTTCCTTGTTCGTACCATGTCAGTACATATGTTCTATCTTTCCCATTTAGTGTGTTGATATGTATTGGTTGTTCGGATATGCTTCTTTGGCTATTGGTACGTTTCATTGGACCTTCCTTACATTGGTTACAAGTACAAATATCTAATTTTTCTTTCAAACACTAATTGTTCATAACATATTAGTGCGGATTTTACTCCCTTCTTTTACACATCCTTTGGTTTTCGTAACATGTTTGCGACATGTTAGTACCGATGCTTCTCTATGTTTGTTCTTTAGATCGTTATTACGGATGAGTCTTTACGTTCTTCATTTGGTTCGTAATGTCTTTGCATGAATTTCACTTGTACGTGTTCGTTTGACTGTTATTATGATTATATGGTTCCTTGTACTTTCATTCGCCTTCAAACAATAGATTTGCGTTAAAGTCCTTACAGTATTTTGCAATCTCTTTTGGTATGACGATGTCCTTGTTAAGTTACATATTTTATATTGATGTCGATCTATGAAGACCCTTTTGAATTATATCTTGATGAGGTTTGGGGAAAACTATTTTGAAATGATTTTATGAATACGTTATAATAAGCACTTTTATATGACAGTCTCTTTATTTTTATGAAAACTACAGTTACAAAGATTTTTATGAAAACAATGTGATATTGGTTGATTGTCAAAACTATGTTTAAAATAATCTTTACAAATAAGATATGATACTATTTTATATGCTTGTTTTTGAAATTTTTTATGACAAGTATGTTTAAAATAATTTATATGGGTAAGATGCGATACACCTTTTCTATAACTATCTCTTGGTTTTTTTATGAAAACCATGTTTAAAATGAGTTTTAAAAGATTATATTTAAGATGATTTTTATATTTAAAATGATTTTTTTATATATATCTAAAATGATTTCCTATATTGATTTAAAATGATTTTTTATATAAATACAATATTTAGTTGGTTCTTCTGGGTAAGTTCGATTAATTGTATAAGAATTCTAACTTTTTCATTTATTGATCTTGATACGTATCGTTATTCGATATGTGATTCTTTTGTCGTTGTACGCTTTGTTGATTTTGTCGTTTGTGCTTTCTATCGGTACAGATATTCTATCCTTTCTTTAAAGGATTCTTATGACATTTGATCCGCATCTATTTTGCATTGGTGAAATCCCTTATATGTCTCCTAGCCTTTGAGTCGATATTCGTCACTACCCTACTTGATAACTCGTAACCATTTTTTATGTTTGATATTCGTTTTTTTTGACCAAGTCACTCTCCGTAGGGAGCACGTATATGGTTTGTCAAGAAGAATGATGGTTCGTCTGAATGTGCATAGACTATCAGGATTTAAATTAGTTGACCATTAAGAACCGTTAACCTCTCCCCAAGATCGGTGACTTGTTTGACCAGTTACAAGGTTCATGTTATTTCTCTAAGATAGATCTTCGTTCCGGTTATCATCAGCTGGGAGTACACGAAGCAGATATTCCAAAGACTGCATTTAGGACAAGGTATCGACACTTTGAGTTTACGGTTATGCCTTTTGGGTGAACCAATGCACCAACAGTTTCATAGACTTAATGAACAGGGTATGGAAACCATATCTATACAAGTTTGTCATAGTGTTTATTGATGACATCTTGGTCTACTCGAAGTCTAAGGAGGATCACAAGGTTCATCTGAAGTTGGTACTGGAGCTATTTAAGAAGAAGTTGTTTGCCAAGTTTTCTAAGTGTGAATTTTGGCTACAAGAAGTTCATTTTCTTGGGTACGTGGTTAATAGTAATGGTATTCACGTGGACCCTAGTAAAATAGAAGCAATGAAGAATTGGAAAGTACCTAAGACATCATTCGAGATATGATCGTTCTTAGGATTGGCAGGTTACTATCAGCGTTTCATTGCGAATTTCTCGAAGATTGCTAAACCCCTCACTACACTGACACAGAAGAATTAGAAGTATGAGTGAGGCATGGAACAAGAAGAAGCTTTTTAGACATTGAAGGACAATTTGTCATTTCCTGATGGACCAGATGACTTTGTAGTCTATTGTGAAGCGTTGAATCAAGGATTTGGATGTGTATTGATGCAAAGAGGCAAGGTGATTGCATAAAATCTCGAAAACTGAAGATTCATGAGAAGAACTATACCACTCATGATTTGGAACTGGGAGCAATGGCCTTTGCTCTTAAGACTTGGAGACATTACTTGTATGGGACGAAAAGTGTTATATACACGGATCATAAGAGCCTACAACATATATTTGACCAGAAGGAGTTAAATATGCGCCAAAGATGATGGATTGAGTTGTTCAGTGATTACGACTGCGAGATTCGCTACCATCCAAGAAAGGCGAATGTAATGGCTGATGCATTGAGTAGGAAGGAGTGAGTAAAACCGAGACGAGTATGAGAAATGTCTATGACTATTCAGTCTAGCATTAATGACAAGTTTTTGGCTGCTTAGAGTGAGACGTCCAAGGCAGAGAACATGTCAGCAGAAATGTTGCGTGGCCTACATCAACAAATGGAAAAGAAGGAAGATGATGGTTTATACTTTATGGATCGAATTTGGGATCCGTTGGTAGGAAGTGTAAGGACATTAATTATGGACAAGGCTCATGCATCGAGGTACACGGTAAATCCAGGAGCGGATAAGACGTACTATGACCTTAGAGATATGTATGGTAGCCATGTATAAAGAAGGATATAACTACCTATGTTAGCAATTATCTGACTTGTTCAAAGGTGAAGGCTGAACATCAAAGACCTTTGGTTTTGCTGCAACAGCCTGAGATATCTGAGTGGAAATGCGATAGAATCACCATGGATTTTATCACTAAGTTGTCAAGATCAAGTAGTAGGCATGATACTATCTGGGTAATAGTTTATAGACTGACTAAGTCAGCCTATTTTTTGGCTATACGTGAAGATTATAAGATGGAGAGGTGGGCAAGGTTATATATTGATGAGATAGTAGCAAGGCATGGAGTGCCTATGTCAATCATCTCAGATCGTGATGGAAGATTTACTTTGCGATTTTGGCAGACGTTATAGAAGGCATTAGGAGCACGACTAGACATGAGTACGGATTATCATCCTCAAACGGATGGACAAAGTTAGCGCACCATTCAGACTTTAGAAGATATGTTGAGAGCGTGTGTGATTTATTTTGTTAGCAGTTAGGATACTCATCTTCTTTTAGTTGAGCTTTTCTATAACAATAGTTATCATTCAAGTACTCGACGTGCTCCATTTGAGCCGTTATATGGGAGGAAGTACATGTTACATGTTCTTTAAGCTGAAATTAGAGAAAGTCGGTTAATTGGACCAGAATTTATACAAGAGACAACTGATAAGGTAGTATCGATTAAGGAAAGGCTCAAGGCGGCTAGCGATCGTCAAAAGAGCTATGATGATAATAGGCATAAGCCGTTGGATTTTGAAGTAGGTGATCAAGTGTTACTAAAAGTGTCACCTTGGAAAGGTGTAGTTTGTTTTGGAAAGAAGGGCAAGTTAGCACCAAGGTATGTAAGACCATTTGAGATCATTGAGAGGATCGGTCCGGTAGCCTATCGATAAAAATTGCCTTAAGAATTGAGTAGTGTATATGACACATTTCATGTGTCTAATCTGAAGAAGTGTTTGGCGGATGGAAATCTGCATGTGCCTTTAGAAGAAATTAAGGTAGACAAAACTCTCTGTTTTGTTGAATAATGTGTTAAGATTATGGATCGTGAGGTTAAAAGTTTGAAGCCTAGTAAGATTCCAATAGTTAAAGTCCATTGGAACTCAAAGCGAGGTCTTGAGGATTTCATGAAAGCTAAGTATCCACACTTGTTCGTTGAGCAAGCTATCGATGGAAGTACTAGTTAAAGTTGGGTATATAAGTTTACTGGCATACCTTAGTGCACCCTTAAATGTTCTTATGTGGTTTGGTTAAAGTTATACTTTGAATAAACCTGAAGTTGAGTCGATTCTTCAAAAACGTTGATCTTTGTAACAACTCATAACTTAATTCCAAGACAGTTTTTGTTTGATGAGTTGCGGGGTTAACTTATGAATCATGTTGTTACACAACTTAAGGTTTTTGATGAGTTTCCTCGAGGACGGGCGAGGTTCATGTTGTTTGGATATTTCTCTTCACTTATAGTTGTTATGCTGCTATTTGTACCCTTGTTTGGGTAAGCAAACTTATTAGCAGTAGAATTGATTAAATTTCAGGACGTAATTTCCCTAAGTGGGATACTGTGACACCCGTGATCAAACCAGGTTAGTTAAACCAATAGTGTTAGTCTAACTAAGAGTTATGAAACTTGAGTTTGTGTGCAAGTTCATTTTGTGACTTTTGATATTATGTGATACAATATATGAGATACATTTTATGTGTGAGAAGTTTTAGTTATGGTATTTAGTATTTTCATTTCATTGGAAATGGTGATTATGAGATAGACGTTTGTTAGTCATTTCGTTATTCATAACATTTGAAATAATTAATGAAGTATGTATCGTTACTTTCGATTCGAGGTTATTAAATAAATTAGGATTCAATGATTTAATTATAGTGAGCAATAAAAATGTTTGAGGAAAATTATAGGTAAAGTAAGCATTTTCTAGTTAGGATTTATGTGTAAATAATTAAGGTTTTTAAGTAAATATGTAATAAATAATTAAATATATATATATATATATATATATTATATTATATTAAAAAAAATAAAAAAAATATATATATATATTAAGGGTGTGTTTGGATCGGATCAAAGAAAAAAAAAAGAGTTCAAGTTTTATTAAGAAACAAATACCTAAAAACCTTTTATAATGACTCCACATTCACAAACCCTAAAACATTTTTTTCTCCTCTCTCTCTTGTTTGGTCGAAATTCACCCAAGAAGAAGAAGAAGCCATCAAAATTTTTGAAGAAAATTTAGGGTTCAAGATCGTGTGTTTTCGGTTAATTTTTTTCGTATAACCCTTTTTATTTAAACTCTGCTAGATACATGAAAAAGACTCGGTCACTCTATGTACTTTACCGTTTATTCTAGCTCGTAGTTAATCATTAATCGTATGACATTCTGTAATGGGTCGGGTAATAAACCCAACGTGTAAGCCCATTCCCATGGCCCAAGGGCCGGTTTTGTAACACCTATATAAGCCTCTTCCATGTGTTGGAAGAGGTGGTTAGTCAATTCATTATACAAGTTCCATTTTCTCTCACTAGAAAGTTTTCTTTCCTACTTTCTCTCTCTAAGATTCGGCTATACATATAATCTTCCATTGTGTTATGATTTCTAATATCCTACAATTGGTATCAGAGCTCATAGGATGATTAGCTTGTGTGTATGTGCATTTTGTTGCTTGGTTTAGATCAAAAGTGTACTTTTTAGGTTATTTAGGCTGATCTTCATTTTCCTAGATTTAAATTGTTGTTATGTTAAAGTTTAGGTGTTTTTCTAGTAGTTATAGCCTTCTAGTACTCAGTTGTGCAAAAGAAATCAAGCAAAAACGTTCAAAAGGGTGATTTTTAGGTGTTTTAGGTGAAAAGTAAGCTTTTTTCAAGTCGGCGGTTTGGTCTTCTGTTTAGTGTTTATTGTAGTGGTTTGGCAGAACAAGTACTATTATGGCGGTTTGTCAGTTCGTACTGTGTCAGCGTTTTGTCCTATTAGCACAGAGGTTTGTCTTATCCGATAGCGGTTTGACAAATAAATAGTGACAACGGTTTGTCTGTTAGTAACGGCGGTTTGAAAGTAGCGGTTTACAGGTTTCGAAGATATTTATTTTTCACGGCGGTTTAGGAAACAAAACCATGGCGGTTTGATTCCTTGGCAGCGGTGTGGCAATTAATCTTCGTAGCGGTTTACTTGTCTTCTCTTTATAGCGGTTTACTCATAGCGATTTGACTAAGTAGCTGTTTGTTTACATGTTTTGAAGATTCATTAATCACAGCGGTTTACTAACCGAACCTCTGGTGATTTGATTTCTCGGCAGCGGTTTGTCTGTGGTTTCTTCGTAGCGGTTTGACTGTAGCTGTTAGCCTCAAAATATTGAGTCGAACATGAAGTTCGTTCATTATGTATTTAAGTCTCGGTCAATTAATTAGATAATGTTGTAATAGAATATTATCGGGAATCAGGCTCGATAGTTAATCTAATATTGTATATGTTTCGGGTTTAATCCCAAGCAAAACCCAAGCCCGGGTCCTAGTTAAATATCCCGCGCGTCCTTTAACGTGACGGGGTATATAAGCTTTTTCTTATTTAGAAAAAGCTAGTTGTTCATTTTCAAATATAATTCCATTTCTCTTTTCTCTCATCTCTCTCTAGAACAACTCTTTCTTTCTCCTTTCTAGTTCTAATTCGTGATTGATTCTATGAAGTGAAGTGTTAAGGGATCCTTCAATTGGCATCAGAGCTACGTGTGGATTCGTGATTGATTCTTGTGGTTAAATAAGCTCAAATTCGTGGTCCATTTTGAAGAAAAAAAAGCCCACAGCTCACTTTTGATTTTGGCTTATTTGTTGGTTAATCTTACTCTCTACTTGTTCTACACATCAAAAGGTTAGATTGTTACAAATTTCGTGTGTAATACAAGCTTAAAGTTCGAATTATAAGCTTTTAAAGCTTAGTGTTCTTCGTGGAGAGTTGCTCAATATTGGACGATTTACAAGGTAATACGAGTTAAGGTGTGCTTAAAGTTGATGTACTAACAAAGTATTACATGTTTCTAACTCAATTCGTGGATAGAAAGTTCATTGGGTGAATATTTGCAAAATTCGTCCCTTGCATTATTCGTGGCAGTTTGACAGAAAAGGGACAAGATCCTCTTTTTAAGAAAAGTATCAGACGGCGAGTTACTCATTTAGGCGGCGAGTTAAGCAGGTACAAGGCGAGTTGTCAATAGGTTTAGCAGCGGTTTGCTTATTTTAATGCAGGCGGCGAGTTGCTAAACAGCGAGTTGCTAAACGGCGAGTTACCAAACAGCGAGTTGCTTAAGTCCTTGGCGGTTTGCATTATATTAATACACGGCGGGTTGTCAATTTCAGCAGCGGTTTGCTATTATAATAATACCCGGCGAGTTACTCATATTAAAGCAG
>BQNB010008740.1:30769-88973 GCA_026074375.1 Tanacetum coccineum
TTTTTCTTCTTCTTTTTAATTTTTAATTAACGAACAATTCGATGCTCGCGCGTTGTGACGGGGCTGTTTTGCACTTAGTTTTTTGTATTTTTTTATTGCAGAGCGTTTTAAAGAGTGTGTACTTGTACCTTCTTTTTTTTATCGAGTAGAAAACACATTTGTTTTTTTTTGAACGGCTGATAACACATTTGTTTTTTTTTTGAACGGCTGATAATTTATACTCCCTAATAAGGAAAAAGGGGATTATCTTGAAAAGTGAAAAACTTAAAAAACTTAATCTATTTATGGAAGGGTTGAAACTAAACTAACACACAAATCAAACAAGGGTTGACTACGGGGCTGAATAAATGCATTAAAAACTTAAACTATTTTTGGCAACTATGAAAACTATTGTAAACTTAATGTATTTTCGGACTGAAAACTATTGAAAAACTTATACTATTTTCGAAATGGAATTAACTCCTTTGTCAACGTTTAAACTTTGGAAACAATTCATGGCACGACCGGAGATAATTGGAATGGAAACTATTGTAGCTTTAATGTAATTTCAGAAATAATTGGAATGGAATTAAAGGCCTTACTTATGCACGACTGTAAAGTATGAATAATGACATGACATGAGATAGTTTCAATCTTTTAAATATGAAGTTCAAACTTAAAACACTATATATGGCAATGGTTTTTCTCAATGCCTAAATAAAGAACCCCAATGTATTAATTAATTTTATTCACATACAAGAGACGGCAATGAAAAATGAAAAAGATGTTGAAGATGATCTTGAGGTTGGTTTATTTACATTCATGTTTAGTTATATTTTGTGTCGCCTTGTAATAGTTATTACTGTAATTTCAAGCTACGCCGAGGTTGGTTGGTGTTTAGCAAAGAGTAAATAGTTTTCTTTATGGTAATTCATCTCATTTACAGAAATGGTTTTCATTGTGTTTTAATTCATTTCATAAATCCGCAACGTATATATTGTGTTCTAAATTCTCCTTTTATTGTTTGTTATATACAGCTTTACAAGCTTCACGGTAGCTCTTTAAAAGGATTATCTTTTAAAGGTGAGCCGTACGTCGCTAGTGACACAAAAGGCAAGTTTTAAATCTTTGGTTCGGGAACTTATTAATGGATAATACTTCAGTTGAAAGTATTATATGTTGGTGTTCTTTTACCAATTTGATGATTTTTATTGATAATTAAGGACAATTTTTTTATATTTTTGATTTTTCTTGATTTTTTTTTTGGTTTTTATATATATAAATATACTAATAAAAGAAAAGGAAAAATATTTTTGTATATATATATATATTTTTTATAAAGAAAATAACTCCACAAGGAAGGATCTTCAAAGCACTAATTTTCAAACTTCAAAACGACAAATGCTTATACACTCCTCCCCGGCAACGACGCCAAAAATTGGTTGATGCAAATTCAACCCTTTTTTATATATAAATATATAAATAATAAATATAAATATACTTATAAATATATAACAAGGATCAAAATCCACAAAATCAATGAAACCGAGAGTAGTATATGATATGATATTCCCGGGTCGTATTCCCAACGAGGAGTGAATTGGAAAGTCGAGAGTCGGTTTGATATTTGATGTTTGAATGAAAAAGGTATGGGTTTGGTTTTCTAAATCTACGGAAAAAATAAAGCAATCTATACTAAAAACGAGAAAATTACACAAAATTGCACTAAAGGTTGACAGTTAGCCCTTTTTTACTACTAATAACAAAAAACTAACTGTTTGGCTCTTATGTGGAAATTCCACATTCAATCAACAACCCTGATTTAAAAACCCGATCCACAAATCCGTATCAGCAAGAAAGGATCAGCAAACCCGTATCATCAAGCCCCAATCTGAGGTCATGAGATACCGGTCAGCAAGCCCCGATCAACAAATCTGTATCCTAAGCCATAATCCATGTACGTTTAAAGTTGCATTAGATTTTATACAACATTTTATCACATAGAAGTTAGATTCAACGCACTCTCTTACCTTAAAATATCCTAATGTAAAGGGTGTTTAGTTCTGCTATAAAAGGGTGTTTTGGTTGCTGTTAGAGGGTATTTAGAAGATGCTGTAATAGGGTGTTTGACTACTGAAAAAAGGTGTTTGGTTTTTGTCAGGTAGTGTTTGAATGCTGCCGTTAGGGTGTATTTTGGTGGTTTTAACGGGTGTTCAGATGATGCTGTTAGAGAGTGTTTGGCTGATGTTAGAGAGTGCATTCATCATAGCGAATATGCACCAATGTAGGTATAAGCATTGTGCAAGCAACCCAATCAGGTAATCTGAAATTAAATAAAGTGCAAAAGGTTTATAAAGTGGAAATCGGTATTAGAAAACAATAATAAGAAATCTATAGAAAGAATCTGACATCAGAAACCCAACATAAGAAACACGTCTAACCTTTGAAGTTCTTATATGTTCATGATTAGAGCCGGGCTTCACAATTACACATGTAACATTGACATGTAAAACATGTCTAAGAACCTATTTTTGTATTCCGCTTCCAATAGGTACTTACATTTCATTTACAGGGATGTTGTAACTCTTTTGAGAAAGAAACAATTCCACCTCGATTGCAACTTTTAATAAAGCATAAACTGCTTAAAAAAAATAAGCCCGCCCATCCTGCTAATGAGGCAGTTTTTCAGTATAACAATAATCCTGAAAAAATGTTAGGATTAGATTAAAGTTTTTGGTCAAACAACGGATGTGGCTAAGTTTGCATTTTCTTACTAAACTTTTCATTTTCTTCTAATCCAGCAGATTCCCTACGAAACAGTCACATAATTTAACGAACTTAAGGCCAATAAATCATATAAGAAAGATGTCTTAGGTCTTGTTATAATATTTTTATTATCATATTTTTATACTAATGCCTTACAAAGGGAAACATGTCAAACCAAGCAAACTATCCATCTTGGTATCATATATAGTCAATATAAACTAAGCAAGTTTGATCACTACTTCAAAATTAAATTAGTGATCCCAAACAACCCCTATTTAAGTTCTTCCATTGACTAAATCTAAAGAAAACATTTGCCACATTTTTAAGGCATCTCAAGTCTCAACTATAAAAATTGAGATCCTCTTTGTAAAAACTTGAGAACACAAACCACTTGTCTATATAAATAAACTCCTATATCTGTAATTGCTTTTGAGTTTTTATCATAATGATTTAATGCCAGTACACGCAACAACAAACCATTAAATCAACAAAATATAGAAAGAGTGACATTTCTCAAAATATCCTGTTGCAACAAACATGTAAACTCTTACTCGGTACAGAAAGAGAAGTTCCAACCATCATCTAGATGGAATCTCAGCACAGACCTGTAATTGATAAAGTAAGTGAGAAAATGCAAGACATAATTATATGAGTCAAGAGCACCAGAAATAATTCAATGTGATATTTTTTTCCAGCCATCATCAAGATGGAATCCCAGCTTCATGTTTTTTTTTTCAATTTAAGTAGTTACATAGTTCATGAAGGTTAAAAATATTTTTAGTAGACTATTTTTTGAGTTATTTAGTACCTAAGTTTTTTTGTCATGCCAAATTACAAACAAAAAAAATAACAAATATTCTTGTTGTGTGTAAGAATAATACTGTAATGAAAAAACATAATTCATAAGATCTTTATGTACCAAAAGAGTTTGTCTTGTATCATAAAGTAACCATAAGCATTTTAGGAAATATTGTTCAAGAGTTATATGTACTTATGTTTTATACCAATATAGTTATAACGTGGAGTAATTAGTTAAGAATGACCCATATATCAGATCGAGTTCAGACTATGACCAAGAAAAATATACTCCAAAAGAATTGTATGTCCTGCTACTCTGCTACTATGCATCAATAATTGTATATAATGTTTAAATGCACATAATCGATTACCGTTATAAAAATAGTTTTTGTAGTAGTTAAAAATGGGCATGGAAATGTTTGTCCCGATAGGACATGTTTTGACATGTTATCCAGCCTGCACATTGTGCCAACTGTGATAGACAATTATCAAGGCCATTAAGTTCTATCTAAGTGAGTAAATAACGAACCTTCCATAAGCCATCAATTGCCAGGTATTACACGCTCTATTGAGGCGTCGATAGGTACATTCTGAATTACATCTAGCAATTCTGCTGTCATATAGTGCATTACATATTTACTAATATTATTACCAACTAACAATACTCTCATTAAGTAATTTTTAACATACCTCGCCACTTTAGCTTGTCTCCTTCATTATCAGCCCATAGGAGTGCATTGTTTCTGTTAGCGGGAGGTAGACATACCTAAAAATTATAAAATCAAGTTAGCATGTATAATGAAAATATATAAAGCAGCTTAAAAGACAATGTGAGAAAATTTTAACTTGTATAGTCCATTGAACCCATTCACTGAAATGACTTGCAATTCTCTGTTTTTCAAGTGTATCGACCATCGAAAATTAGGCATATAAATCACGAGGGTATATTATTGGGAATGAGGCACTAATTTACCACACAAATATCAACAAACTTTCTGAAGCATAATATATATGAAAAAAGGTGATACAGACCTAAAAGTTCTAGACATGGTATCCACTTGCACAAAATCTATGCTATGACAAAGACGAAGCATTAATCTGGATTTCACCCATACTTCTTTCAGCCATATCTTGCAGTTTGAAGTCTCTGCTGTTAATTCCGAGCCATCGACCCTAGCTGCAATCTTATAAACAATCGAATACGCGAATTGAATTCGCATTATGACATAATTACTGCTTAGTTTAACCAAAAATAAGTATAATTAGTTTGGTTTTCAAAACACTACAAACTGCTTTTTCTGCCCCATATTCATTTTCAATCTGCCCCATTCCATATAGTTATTAATGACACCCGTGATGTAAACATTATAGATGGTATAAACGAATGAAATCTTGATTTCTAAACAACACAATCCTGACAAGAATCTACCTCATAGAGGATGATTTGGCCACCTTGATACTCGAACAACTTTTCATCCTTCGTCATTTGATATTTTTGTGGTAACCTTTTGCATTGCTTTCTGCATACATGAAATTTTACAACATGATTATCTTTTTTTATCGGATAAAAGTTCACTAACTAATATATGGGTTGCAATTTACAAATTAAAATATTTGTTAATTGTATATATAAGATAATGCTTGGGGCTATAACCGATCCTTAAATCTGGAATGAATGATATACACTTACGACATGGGGTAGACATAAGGTTTAGCACTACACCCCAAGTGCCGTCTGGCTCATGAACAGGGCAAACATAAATAAAAAACTCTATGACCCGTAAATATGTCAGGAAAGAAGAGCATAAAGGAGACAATATGTCTTATATCAGGTCGTGTCATAACGACAAATGTTTGTCTTAACTTATTTCAAATGTCGTCATATAATTGGTGTCAAAAAATCATATTAACTCAACAATGGTATAACTTCATGAACAATATATGGTTAAAACTTTATATATTACAATTACACATTAACCTATTCTTTTTAAGCAATCTTTTTATCCAAATTGACCCATTCACAAGTTAGTGGATTATAACTGTAACATCCGAGAATTTTTGAATTTTTGAATGATTATTTCAATCGTTGACTTTTAGTGTCTGGCTTGACTTATAAGAACACGCCACCTAAAAGCACGTTTTCCACAATTCGGACATCTAAAGCAATTTAATGAAAACGACCTTCCTGGCACTTTTCCATATTGAAACGAGACCTGGAAAACAGTCAGAAGGGGACTGAAATGCCCTCGCTAAAATTTTGAACACAACGCCGTTACCGACCCAAAGATGAATAAATTTTTAATTTAATTAGTCATAAAGTATTAAATAAAAATATTAATAAATTAATTAGCGTGTTAATCGAAAGCGTATGTTAAAAACGCAATATTTAAAAGTTAAAAATTCGTTTTAGGATAGAAGTTTATCGAAAAATATATAAATGAATAATAAACGTTTTAAATAAATTCTACAAAACATTTACAAAAAAAATTAGTTGAGTGAATACTCATTTTTATCAGAAAAATGATTCGGAAAACAATGGCGAAAGTTTCGAGATTTGAATCGTCCGTTAGGTCGCTCAAATGAGTCCCGAACCGTTTTTATAAAAACTATAATAAAAATGCTACACTTTAACCCCTCAACTATTAACATATTACATTTTTATATTAAAATTTTATTTATACATGTAAAATTTTCATATATCTTTTCATTTCCATCCCTAACAACACACACACATAAACACTTATACACCCATCTTCCTCATCTCTCTCCCCGTCTCTCCCCTCCCACATCCGGAAAAGTAGCCGTCGACCACCACCTCAAGCCCCGGAAAAGTTTCCGCGAGCTTTTCCGGCCACCACCAAAAATCCTCCCCCATTCAACGATCTCTCCGATCCCTAAACAACACTCACTCTCCTTCACAAAGCGCCTAAATCACCACCCTCTCACTGCCACTGCCTCCCAACACACCACTACCTCCATCATCACCATCACCACCATCACACCCACCGTTTGTTTTCTTTTAAAAATCCATCGAACGATGCGTTTGATTATTCTCAGCACCAAAAAGGTGCGTTTGGTTTCGTTGTAACAGCACCAGAAGGTGCGTTTGGTTTTCTATAAACACCAAAAGGGTGTGTTTCGTTTTGGCCTCAAACCAGGAACAAGGGTGCGTTGAGGTTTGTAAACCAGCACCAAAAAGGGGTGCGTTCGCTTTTCTATCACCACCAAAAATGGTGCGTTGGCTTCACACCAAGGTTAAGGTGCGTTTGGTTGTGTCCGAGGCACCAACGAGATGCGTTGGCTGTACAAAAACCACCATGTGGTGTGTTGGTTTAATGGCAGCAGCCATTAGGACGTGTTTGTTTATGGGTTTAACACCCAATAAGGGTGCGTTTGGTGTTATAAGCGTGAATGGGGTGTTTGTTTCTCGATTTGACATTGGTTGGGGTGCGTTTGGACTAGTAGCAACATATTAGGGTGCGTTTGGGATGGCTGCGAACAGCCAAGAGGCGTTTGGGTTTGTTAACAGCAGCTAGGCTGCGTCGGACTCATGGGTTGACAGCCCCGAAGGGCGTCAGGTTGGGTCTCAAACCCATGAGGGTGCGTCGAGTTTGGTTTAGCACCAACGAGTGTGCGTTTGGATCCGAGTTATAGCAGCAATAAGGGTGTTTGGATGGCTGTCTAACAGCCATGGGTGCGTTTGGCTGTTACAGCAGTTTAGAGTGTGTTTGGTTTAGCGAATCAACGAGGAAACGACGAGGGTTTGTTTGGTTTATATATCATAACGACAAATAAAAATAACTTAAGGTTTAATAAATATAAAAACTCTGGATAGAATAATATTTGTGTGTGGTTTTTAATCGGTTAAAATAAATATAATATTTATTAATTGGTTTAATATAAATATAATGATATAATAAGATAATGTTATAGTCTAGAAAACGCAACATTGAGATAATGGAAACACATGAATAATTACGATAAATATGAATAAGGGAAAACGTTTAGAGTTTTGGCCGTGCAAAAATGGAAAAACTATTTAAAAACAAGTAAAGTCATGACGAAAATTTTATATAATTTTCTACTATTCACGATTCACTAAAACATTAACTATTTTTAGAAAACGTTAAAAGGGATGAAGATATGTTTTAAAGATTATTAAAATGGTATTATACAAATAGAACCGGGGACAACGGAAAAGTCCGACAAAAACTATACTTTTACAATGAGGCGAAATGTTTTAGACACGACTTATTAAAGGAATGAAACATAATTTATAAAATATTAAATTATATTTTATAATGGTTATAAACGATTACCAACTTCGGTTGTTTAATTTATAACATTAAGACATGTATCAACTTTTATTCAAAGTCTTTTTATTAATTAAAAAGGATGTCAAACTAATTGGTTTAATTAATTTTCCACACTTAATATATAATACCTGCAAGGTATTTATATAACTTTTTCAGAAATTTTGATTGATTGCTGGTTATGGCAATCCAATAAGAATTGTTAAGGGTTATTTCTCATAAGTCAAATATAACGAATATATATTACACGCTTTGCGTATATTTTCAATTTTATTAATTAACCAACAAGTAAGCAAAACCAAGACCAAAAAAAATCCAAGGGGCGTGTGGGGGAGGTTAGGGGTGTCCGCAAAGGAGGTGGGGGGGAAACCAAAAACCAAACCAAAAAGGCCACCAACTATTACAACTTTTTAAATCTAAAATCTTTTATCATCGTGTCGGGTTGACAATAACAATTCATCGGAAAACCAAACGCATACCCTAGGCTAGATGAGACCTAGCTGTTTAAGATAACTGCAAGTTCTTGGTCGAGCCGTTTCAATTTCTGTTTCGTCTTGATCCTCAATGTGTACTTCCCGCCAATCGTTCTTCATCATACGGATGTGAGTTTATTAGCCCCTCTTTTACTGTTTTTCCATTTACTTTACAAATCTCGGGGGAGAAAAATGCTCATACAACTTTTTACATATTCGTTTACAATATCTTTTTACATACTATTCTCACACTAAAGGTACAAGAAATGATTGGTTTACATACTTGATTTTGCAATTTATACAAACTTGGTTTCATACTTTGTCACATACTCATGTGCATACATGTTTAGAAATGTTTACATACTCATTTCGAACTCCTACTTGATTTATAACACACTCTTTTCTACTAAGGGATTTAAGTACAACAAGCTATTACGAATACAATGGTTACATCATACTTTGGACAAAACAAGTACTTTATGTGAGAATTTCCCCTTTTCGTGGTTGCCTAAGTACTACTATTGCCATGAAGTACCCCATTCATGAACCGTTAATTTCCTTGACCGGAGACGGTTGTTGTGTTTTTTTTTTTTTTTGAGGGAGCGCGAATGCAGTGAATAGATCCTAATTGGGAATGACTCCCCCGTCCGGGTAGATAACAACCACTACCATGTACACGGACCCTTACATTTGAGGAAACTAGGTGCTAGCAATGCACCTACCGGGCACTAACTTATAGCAACTTACTTAAGGTTTTTCGGTGTCATGAGCGTGAGTCGCAACATAATTTATTATCTATGTGGTACTGTAGTGTATAGTAGACCCATACCTATTTGAAAAATCAACGATCTCACTGTCATAAGACCTACTTGTTTAACACTACTAATTTCTGAACACGTTTCATTAATATGCAGCGAAGCAATAAACACTAACTCTTTTGTTCTACATGTACTTCTTACATTTTGGCGATATTATAAGGGTTGAAATAATCATACACACTTTATTAAATCTTTGATTCCAACATTTACATTTATACTTACCAAACTCTATGAACTCACTCAACTTAATGTTGACACTTTTAACATGTTTTTCTATGGAGAATTAAGATCCTTGGTCTACTTGATATGCATTGGAGTCTGCTACATTCAAATGATCAAGTCTCGTTGTATTGTTTTCAAGCTTTTCATCGTGATGCAATTATGGGACAAATGTTTTATATCAATTTCAAGAAAATCAACGAGATAACTTTTCAAACGACACATTTAGAGGTCGTTCTCTTGTATCTTAGACGTGTATTAGAAGTACCCTCCCGACATATTTTCCGCTGCGACACATTTTTGGGGGTGTTACAGATTGGTATCAGAGCCAAGGTTATAGAGAACTAGGTTGCATATTTTACCCTAGACTATAACCGTTTTCACAAACATTGCATCACATGCAACCCCTTTAAAGTGGGGGGCAAAAAAATTTACCAAAAACTACTTTGCTTATGTGCTTAACATTACGGGCTAAGCAGTTAAGACTTACGTGACATACATATATGTAATATATATGCTTACATCTTTTGCGTATATCGCACGTTTATTTATATAAGAGTTATTTATATAAATACCAGAGCATTTCTTAAGACATTGTGAGTTGCACAATGGTCTCAGTTATTCCTCAGACATTGTAAGTTAAACAATGGTCTCTAAGGATATTTTTCTCCATAGCGTTATACTATATTGTATTACACAGAGACCGTCAAAATTTTGTTTACATGGAATTATGTATGAATCTAAGTATTGCAAGTCTTGTATGGGCGGGACTTGTAATATGAAGATTGATATGATAATTGCTATGTTAACGAAGCCCGTCACAGGTCTGTTTACATGGGATTATGTATGAATCTAAGTATTGCAAGTCTTGTATGGGCGGGACTTGAAATAGGAAGATTGATATGATAATCGCTATATTGATTCGTTCATAGAGATCTTTACCTCATTTACTCTAACCGAGTACTCATTAACTGTCTTAACTCTATGTCGATCTTCCCTGATTGTTTTACTTTCCGTCTCCGAAGACGAGTTTTAAATACTCTCATCCAAACTCAGTAGAACACATGCATCATCATATCAACCACCTTGAAAACTTTGTGTGTACGCGTGTTGCATCAGAAATTATTAAGTAGGATGATTTATAATCTGTTTATTTAAAAGGATTGGGACGCCTCTTCATTTAAATAAATAAGTTGTAAATCACCGAACCATAAGTTTATCATTTCTTACTTACATAAATTTGGACGCTTCTTTATGTAAATAAGGAATTATAAATGAGTGGGCTTAATGGTATCCAATATGACACGAGTAAGAACCTGAAATCGATAATCATCAGAATCCGTTAAAAGGGTCTAGAGACACAATCGTGTCTTACCACTCAGCAAAATCTTAAGGCTCCCTTGAGCAAACCTTATCCCAGTCATAAAGTTATTACTTTTGCCATTGCAAGTCCTTCGCAATCACAGAACTGATCTGGGAGCTAACAGACCTGAGTGCAATAATCCGTCACCATTTTGTTATAGTATTGACTATTTGATCGCTGCTGTTGGGTCCTGGAACGGTCCCGACTGATACAACTTTATCCAATAGGTAATGCAACCCCCTTAAACCAGATAAACACCTATCGACGAAAGAGATAGTTGAACTATTTATTTCGGGCCACTAGTAGGAAGACTTAGGTCGCGATACATCCTGGAAATGCCTAGTAAGTTGGGTACTTGCATCTATAAGCCACGTTGATGTGAATCATCGAACATTACAGATAGTAGAAACGAGACTCCGTCCTCGGACATTTAGAAACTTATACAAACATACTCACGCGACTACACCATCTTCTTTAGGTTTTCACTATAATGAGACTTTCCCCATAACGCGGTTATACCGGCCATAAGATCTGTAATGATATATTTTTGAGATACCTATTTTCCAATGGATTGGATAACGTAAACAAACCTACAAATTTTTTGGTAATATGAAAGTGTAGAAACACCGAATTTTGGTGAATAAAGTTATCAGCGTCTGGTTTAGAACGAATTATTAAACCTAAATCTTTTCTTGGTCACCAATCGGATAACGCAAATTTAAATCTCGGGACGAGATTTCTTTAAGGGGTAGGTACTGTAACATCCGAGAATTTTCGAATTTTTGAATGATTATTTCAATCGTTGACTTTTAGTGTCTGGCTTGACTTATAAGAACGACCACCTAAAGCACGTTTTCACAATTCGGACTCTAAAGCAATTTAATGTAAAACGACATTCCTGGCAACTTTTCAGTTTTGACCGAGACCTGGAAACAGTCAGAAGGTGACTGAAATGCCCTCGCTAAAATTTTGAACACAACGCGTACCGACCCAAAATAATTAAATTTATATTTAATTATCATAAGTTATTAAATAAAAATATTTAATAAATTAATTATCGTGTTAATCGAAAGCGTATGTTAAAAACGCAATTATTAAAAGTTAAAAATTCGTTTTACGGATAAAGTTTATCGGAAAAATATATAAATGAATAATAAACGTTTTAAATAAATTCTACAAAACATTTAAAAAAAAATTAGTTGAGTGAATACTCATTTTTATCAGAAAAATGATTCGGAAAACAATGGCGAAAGTTTCGAGATTTGAATCGTCCGTTAGGTCGCTCAAATGAGTCCCGAACCTTTTTTATAAAAACTATAATAAAAATGCTACACTTTAACCTGTTAGATATTAGAAAAAGACTCGGTCACCCCGTGTATTTTACTGTTTTATATAGCTCGTAGTTTAATAGTTAATAGTATGTACTATATATAGTCTCTTCCAACTTTGGAAGAGACAAGTTAGTCAAATATTCATTTACAAAGAAACACTTTCTCTCTCTAAACTATTCTCTCTCTCTCTAGTGTTTCTCTCTCTAGAAACTAACCAGATTCAAGAATCGACCTCGGGTTATGATATAAGATATACCACAATTGGTATCAGAGCTTATGGGATGATTAGATCGTGTGTATGTGCGAATTTTTGCTTGATTTAGCTCGAAAAGTGTGCCATAGAAAGTTTTAGCTCGTTTTTAAAAGATCTCCGAATTTTGTTGTTTGTAATGATGAAGTTTGGGTGTTTCTAGTTGCTATTACCTTGTGGTATTGTGTTGTGCAAACGAAATCAAGCAAAATCGTTCAAAAGGGTGATTTATAGGTGATTTTGTGTGAAAAACGTCGTTGTTCTTCGTGGAGAGTTGCCAGAATTTCTTCACGGCGGTTTGGTGAAAAATAGTATTTTATTGAGTAGGTAACCAACCCTCTGACACACGGCGGGTTGCTTAAGTGGCGAGTTGCTAAAGCGGCGAGTTGTTACTAAGCAGCGGTTTGCTTACCGGCGGGTTGAATAGGCGGCGAGTTGCTCAAAGAGGCGAGTTGTTAATACGCAGCGGTTTGCTTAACAGACGCGGTTTGAACAGGTCTCACGGGTAATATTTTACATAACTAAATCAACTTTTATAAGGAGAACCTGGCGGTTTGAAAACTCTACGGCGGTTTTTGATCAAAATATTCTTCACAGGCGGGTTGATTAACTCTTCGAGGCGGGTTGCTTGCAGAGAGTTGTGTTTTTCGGTGAGTGCCTTAAAATTCCACCGGCGGGTGCTACATTCTTTGCAGCGGTTTTGATAGCCTTTGGCGGCGAGTTGAGCTCTGTCTTCCAAATTTGAAATACTTCAAACCGGGATTCAACATCACTAAAAAACAAAACAACGAATACATTAACCTCTCACCACTTTTAACGTACACTTCACTAATCATTGATCGACAAACATATCATAGTATAATAAATACAAGAGTCTAGAAATGCAAGAAGACACCAGTGTGCAGGTTCTGATACACGCCCCACCAATAGCTTGAACAAACAGACTTTGACTCTTGGCAACAACGTAATCGTCTGTACTGCTAGGAAAGGATAATGGGAGAGAATATTATAAGTCCATAAAGAAGGACCATTTCAGATGGGAATGTTCAGATGTTATATTTTTACTGAGAACAGAGGGTGCAAGTTCAACAAGGTCCAGATACGTGCTAGAGTCCTTACGACCTTTCAGCTGAAGAAAAAGAAAGGTGATAAAGCTGACATTCGTGCAACCAATATCCGACTTCAAGGGTATACCAAATGACATCACTCACTCAGCAATCACTAACTATAACTGACGCCAAAGACATTTGGGAAAACGTGGAAGATGATTTCTGGAAGGTTCTGATTAAACAAAGGATGACAGGGATCTCAGTTAATGATGAATAGAACACTTCCGCAAATCAAAGGAGAAGGCATTCAACGGGATACTACGTTAGGTTTAAACGAAGCTCATTAATGACATGAGAAACAATCCAAGATACCATGCCAGGATGCAAGCTTAACTACAAAGTTGTGAACAACATGTTGCCTGAGTGGAGAGATTCATGAGAACTAAGTAAAACTTAACAGAGGTGTTGAAAAGAGTCAAACATGATCAGTTTGTATGCCTAACTAAAGCAACATGAGGTGCAAGCTAATGAGAACAGAATATATGGAAAGGTTCGTCAACTCAAATACTTGATCCTTTGGCACTGTGCAACGCGTCAGCTCACAGCAGTAAACCAACACAATCATCCAAGTCTCCAAACTCAACAGAACCATGTCCTTCTGACAACTTTCAAATGAACTCAGGAAGTTCTTCAACAGAAAACCTGATTGAAAAGTTTAACCAACTCACTTGCCCTCCTCACTCAATCGTACAAATCAACACAATCTTCCACAAACAAACTATCAACTGAGAGCTTCGTCAAATCAAGAAGCAGGAAGCATGGTTCAAGACGGGAAAGTTTGTGGTTCAAGATGAGTCCAGCGTAGGAAGATACCACAAAATGCGATAATCAAGGAGACCATCTTCAAAGAAACAATGCAAGAGGAAATGGTGGTGCGGGAATGTAGAGCTCCGGAACAGAGGAGGCAGGATTAATCCTCGTCAAGTGAAACCCATCCAGTAGCTACAACTGTAACGTGACTAGAAGGGCACATAGCCGTGAATGTCCAAGGCACAAGCGACCTTCTAGATTCAGACCTACCTTCAAGGACAAGATGCTACTAATGCAAGCCCAGGAGAATGGAGCAGTTCTGGATGAAGAACAGTCGTCATTTCTTGCAGGGGAACAGGTTACCAACGTTGATGATGATGTGGATGATTCAACCGAGAATGATTTGGCACTCAATGTGGATCACATTTTTGAAGCTGATGAATGTGATGCATTCGACTCTGATGTTGATGAGGGTCCCACTTCACAGACCATGTTCATGGCAAGCCTCACATCTGAAGACCCAATAGGACCCCACCCCCCCCCCCCCTAACCGAATGAAGCCGGGCCCTCATACGACTCGAATAATCCATTTGAGGTACAAGATCATGATGCCTTTGTAGATCATATGGATGAGTATCATGATGTACACGAGATGCAAAACGATGTACAACACAACTACGTTGTTGACTCTGATGCTGACTATACGAGTGATAGTAATATTATTCCGTATGATCAGTATGTGGAAGACAACGAAGAACATGTTGTACAATGTAATGCATCTTCTGTACGAAATGATGCACTAATGTCTATTCTCGATGAAATGCATGAACATGGTGTACAAAGTAGATTAACAAATAAGCCAGATATGTTAATAAATGACTCAGTGACCTCTGAACTTGCGAGATATAAGGAACTGGTCGGGGAATATGAAAAACGGGCAAAGTTTGAATTAACTGATAGAGAACGAAAAATTGATGAACAAATGAGAATAATCATCTCGGACCGAAACAGAAAGGAAACTTCTTTAAAATCTGAACTTCATTCAGCACAAATACTCCTTAGTTCTACAGTTGACCATTATAAGTCAAAGACAGAAGAAGTAAAACTCTTGAAAAAGGATTTTAAACAAAAGGAAGACAAATTCCTTGAAGAGTTTTTAGACTTAAAGAAGATAAAAGATAAGATTGAAGATAGATTTATACAAACAGGTCAGTCTGCTCACACAGTTCACATTTGCGTCAAAATCCAAGATCATTTTATGAGGAAAAACACAAGGTGCAATACTACAAAAACCAAGCTTCAGTCTGCTGTGTATAATGGTCATATGCCTGTCACGACCAATCATACACCCACTGTCATACATGACTCAGAGGATACACGTGAGATAGCTGAGATAACTAGGAAAAGAATGCTGTTGAAAATGCAAAGCCCTCTATGTGTGGAAAACAAAATCAGGATTTCTCCCCCCGATTACTCGAAAGAGAACCTTCTTGCAACCTTTGCTCCCCAAAGAAATCTGACCCCAGAACAGATATTTTGGTCCATAGATGACAACAGAAAAAAGGCTGAGACCCTCGTCTAACCCATATTCAGCATTGACAGTGTATCCACACCAAGACTCTGTCAAGCTTGTCCCCAGAATTCTTCCAACTAAAAGTCAAGTGAAGATTAATCTTTATGTACTCACTCAACTTTTTACTGAATTTGATAAAACTTGCAAAACTAGAATCACCCCATCAGGTCTGACAGAGGGGGAAAGAGGTTTTGAGCAAACGAAAAGATGTTACCTCACTGAAGTTATTCCATTTTTCAAAACTCTTAAAGAACACTTTGTTGGAGTACAAACAGCCCTCTTTAAAGAGGTTAAAGAAATGGAAAAGATTTTTGATCAAATGAATAACGAAGTGGACCAGAATTCTGTAGACAAGCAATGTGCTGAAATTGAAAAGAAAAACCTCTCATTGAAAATGAGAATCTGATTGTTTAATTGTTTGTCGACATCAACTACTGCAGTATATGTGGCAAAATCACGTTGTCTAGATCTTGAAGCTGACGTGTCTAAAGTTCATGATGAGTCAAAACTTATTTCAAAACTAGAAAGGGAATACCTAAATCTGCAAAAACGTAAGGGTATTCATATTATAAATCTGCAATTAAAGTATCAACATCTTCAAGAAAATTTTGATAATAAACAGTCACAAGCATCACAGGAAGCTCCTGATTTCAGATCGTTCTTTAAAATCAAGAACCTCGAACATACAAGATTCAAGAAAGGATACGTGATTGGACACTTGAAAAGAATCTAGTCACTAATGTGAATGACTAAGTCGTGAGGCCTTATAGATGCCTTTAGAATTCACAGGACTCTGCTCTTATTGAACAAAATAATTCGATAATTAGAATTAAAAAGGTTTAAACAACATTACAAGGACTGTTTTGATTCAATAAGAATCTTGCCGTGCTCACCAGTGAAAAAGACATCTCCATGTGAATGAGATTGAGAGTCTACAAGCTCAATTGCGAGCAAAGCCGCCTTGTTCAACCAGGTGACAATTCAAAACCAAAATTCTTGCTCCTGGCAGGTATGCCATGAGACGGAAAACCCATCCCTCATCCCCTTAAGAACAATAGGAGTGCTCCATTTAAACTATAATCGGCCATCTAAGGTAGTGAAGAACACGGTAAGGAGATGTAGAGGAAGCTAGAGTAGTTACCACTGGATAGTTCACTTAACTATGGCATGCCGATACACTAAGTTATCTCAGAATTGTTAGAATGTGTGATTGGCACTTGACCGAAACAAAAAAATTTTTCAATGAAAGAGATAACCCAAGAGGCTCCCCACAAATACCCCTGTTACTAGGAAAAAGCAGTTACGTTTAGTGTTAAACAAGGAACTTCCTTTCATTGCAACACACAGAAAACAAAGAGCAACCAAGAGTGCAACTGACTAATACCCGCGCTTCCCTCTACAGGAGTAAACGATTCCACTGAAGCAAGCGGGTCAAAGCCTAGAAGCAATACAAAGAAAAATAGGATCCTGCCTGCTAAGAAGGAGAATAAGAAGGAAGTAGAAGTACGCCTTAGGACAAATAGGTCAGTTTGGACAAAAGTGAATCGGGTTGATTCTAGCATTAGCTCTAACGTGTTTTTTTTTTTTTTGTAATTAATTCGAATTCTGAATCTGTAAACTCTGCAAGTAATGGAATGTGTGTTGTTAATGTCTTGAATTCTGTGAATGCTACACCCACAGTTAGAATTGTCTTGCATAAAGAGAAACAGATCTGGAAACCAAAAGGCAAACTGTCTGATAACAGTTTAAACAAGACCAAGCAGATCTGGAAACCAAAAAGCAAACTGTCTGACAACAGTTTGTCCAAAACCCAAAGGGTTTGGAAAGCGAACGGGGATACTATTATGCAATATTGTTATCAATGGAGACCCACAGAGAACGAAACTCACCTTCGAAAACTGATTGTGGTTCACAATGTGAGACCCCACGGGAAAGAAATTTGCCTTAGGAGAAATGTGCCATTTAACTCAACTTTCTGTGAAATGTTCTACTCTATATGCTAACCAAAAGGACCCCAACAAAAATTGGGGAACCGATATTCCAAACTCTCCAAACTCGACTGTTTTCAAAACTGCAGTCGTACAGGTCTGGCTTTGTATCTGGACTCAGGCTGCTCAAAACATATGACGGGAATCGTTCAAAACCTCACGAATTTTGTGGAAAAGTTCATCGGTCAGTCAGATTCGTGAATGACCACATTAGGAACTATCATGGGTTTATGGAGAATTAGGTTATAGGTGATAGTGTGATCTCAAGGGTATACGACGTGGAAGGACTTGGACAACAATCTATTCTCTGTAGGGCAATTTGTGATTCTGATCTTGAAGTGGCCTTCAGAAAGCATACATGCTTTGTTCGTGATCTTAATGGTACAGATATCCTTAAAGGTAGTCGTGGAACCAATTTGTACACGATATCGATTGATGAAATGATGAAGTCTTCTATCTTCCGAATATGCTTGCTAGTCCAAAGCTTCCAAGTCCAAATCATGGTTGTGGAATCGTCGTTTAAAACCATTTTACACATCGGCACAACGATCAATGATCTTGCTCGAAAAGATCTGGTTAGAGGCCTACCCAGATTGAAGTTTGAAAAAGATCATCTTTGCTCAGCCTGTCAACTTGGAAAAAGCAAGAAGTTCTCCCACAGACCAAAATCTGAAAATACAAATATGGAAGTTCTTCATACCCTTCACATGGATCTGTGCGGATCCAATTGAAGTCGAGAGCATTATAAGGAAGAAATACATCTTAGTCATCGGGATGACTAGTTCAAGATTCACATGGGTAAAATTCTTGAGGTCAAAGGATGAAACTCCAGAGTTTGTCACCAACTTTCTTAAGCAAATACAGGTTGGACTCAACAAAACAGTCAGATTCATCCGCACAGATAACGTAACTAGATTTGTCAACCAAGCTACTGTCTGCATACTATGGAAGGTGTTGCCATTTATCTCATCAAAAGTCTGTTCCGAGAACTCCAACAAAATTGGCGTTGTTGAAAGGACCGTAATCGTACACTGTGTAAGCTAGCAAACGGTACCATGATGATATTACTCGAAAAGCTCCCATGTTTCAATGGCAGAAGCTGTAGCCCACTGCCTGTTATACTCAAAACCGATCCACTAATTCATACTCGTCATAACAAAACCCCGGGTATGAAAGTAAGCCTTGTGCATGAAGAAGAAGCCTGATCTCAACATTCTTCCGAGTATTTGGTGCTCTGTGCTATCCTACGAATGATAGCGAAAATCTAGGAAAATTTCAAGCCAAAGCTGACATTGGAATTTTCGTTGGGTATGCTCCTAGCAGGAAGGGCTATAGGATCTACAACAAGAGAACTCTCGCTTAACTGGAAACCATTCAACTTCAACATTCGATGAGATTGGAACAGACAATGGCTCCTGTACGCATAAGTTCAGGACCCGTGCCTGTCATAATGACCTCTGGTCAACTCAAATCAGGGCTCGCTCCAACCGACAAAGAGCTGGAAATGTTATTTCAACCGATGTTTGATGAACAGACCTTGCAACAAAGCTCGAGTTGATAACCAGTACCCTTCCTGCTACTGAAGATAATGCTCAACGTGTCACCACAAGTAACATCTTAGTCTACAACAATTGCTCAAGATGCACTGATCAACAAGTGCCTCATCGTCAAACATCCGATAGTCCATCTTCCATCCAACTCCAAGATATTCCAAAGACACCCCAATCATTCAGAATGTTCCTCATTCCTGCACATAACCTTGCTACTGGAGATCCAGGTTCGGGCACAATCATCATCGGGAATGTTTAATACACCGGAACCCAACACGTTAACTACCCTCCAGATCATATCAAGAAATGGACCAAAAGATCATCCTCTGGATAACATCGTTGGCAAATGCCCTCGTCTGTCCTGTATCAAACCAAGAAAAACAAGTTAGCAATCCGATGCTTTTGTGGTGCTGTTTCCATACTGACCTGTCCAAAGTCGAACCCAAAACTTCAAAATGGCCGTGATAGAAGACTGCTGGTTTTCAAGCCCATGCAAGATGAAATTCATGAATTTGAGCGACCTTGAAGTATGGGAAAAATAGTACCAAAAGTATACTAAATCGCCCAATTTAAGGTTATGGACTATCGCTCTCGAAAAAGTTTGGGGGGGATTCTACAAAAGTGAGAAGCTTGATGAATATGGTATGTACCTGAAAAACAAAGCTCGTATTAGTTGCAAAGTGGATATCCGTCAGGTAGGAAGGTATTGATTTGAAGAATCGTTTTGCTCCAGTTTGCACGGATCAGAAGCCATCAGGATATTCATGCCAATGCGGCAACCAAGAACATGATCCATTGTTGTAGCAAATTTAATATACCAATAGTACAAAATCTCGTAGAATTCTTTGCAAAATACTTCTCAACCAAGCAATCAAGAGAAATATAAGGTAAAAATCTCACAAAAGAAAACACAATTCGTATATTTTTATCCGGGAAGTATTGTACAACTCGGGTCGTGTCCCAACGAAATCGTGAATTGAGAATTTGGAATATTCGGATTCGAGCTTAGAATGATAAAGGATATTTGATTTGTTGATTATACTACAAATGTAATAGCAAGGATTAAAGAAACAATGAAATAGCACGAAAATTAAATGCACAAAATGTATTAAACGCGAGCTAAAACTGAAATTTAAAAACTAAAACACAACTTTTAACAAATTTAATATCTAAAAATCACAAATTTAAAATGAAAATTTTAGGAAAAAGAATTAGAATTTTTTATGTATTTTTGAATTTTTTATGATTTTTCTAAGATTTAATGATTTATCAAAAATAAACTTTTTCTAAAAATTAACACTAAAATTTTTCTTTTATTTTTCAAAAATACTAGATTTAAAATGAAAATTAATGCAAAAAGAATTTTAATTTTTCAACTATTTTTCTATTTTATATGATTTATCTAAGAAAAAGGAATTACTAAAAACTATTTTAATTCCTAGAAAATACAAATTTAATGAGAAAAATATGGAAAAATGATTTTTAAAAACTACAAAGGTGCAGAAAGTTATAAAAAATAAAAGCCCTAATTTCTACTTTTTATTTTTACCCTAATTTGACCAATTAAAAACTAAACCCTAAATTTATAAAACTAAAAACTAAAATATTAAAACTATTTTATTTAATAAGAAAGACAGGGTAGGTATTGCAATAAAAGAAAGTATAGGGTAGGCGGGCTAAGTTTGGTAAATTTACACAACAGTTAAAACAGTTAACCTTGAACTTTAAGAAAAATACCAAATAGACCCTACGATTACAGCTTATTTAGCTTATTTAAAAAATGATTTTCAGCCAAAACTCAAAACTACAAAGTTGACAACCAGCTTATTCCCTACAACTTTAATAAAGACACCTTCAACTTTAGACCAAAGAATAAGCTAGAAAATAAGCTGGAAGATTGCTGTCACAGAAAGTACTTGTTTTCTAAGCTTTTTAGATTTTTGCTTATTGAGGACTTAATACTTGATAAAACTTGAAACTAAAAGATGCTTGATGAAGCTTAAGATGTATATTAAGGGATTCTAAACTAATAATAACCTATGTTTAACAATTTTAGAAAGAAAATGAAGATGAAAAATGCAAAGTCCTAAGTGAACTGTTTTTTGAGCTTTTTTACTAAAGCCAACAAGCCTATTAAAAACTTTATAAGCTGCCAAATTTGGAAATAAGCTACCTAGTTTTACTCAAATCAACCTAGTAAAAGGCCTAATACGACTTCTCAAAGAAATGAAAAATTATTATGAAAAATGGCAAAAAATTAAGCTAAATGAAATGCACTTCTGATATGTTTGGCAGCTGATGCATTGTGCAAGCTACTCAAAGTCAAACTAAACTTTGAGGCCTAACTCTTTCACTAAATGATTCTTAAAAGAGCACAACACAACCTTAAATTCTAAAATGCTTTTAAAATCTTAAACTCTAAGACCTACACAGTTTTAAAATGTGCCCTGGTGCAACATGAAACTTATTAAGCTCAAAATTTTGTAAATCAAATAACTATCTTTTAAAAACTGTTTTAAACTTGATATTAAAGGCTAACTCAACTTAATGAAAAGTATTGATAGAGTGTAGTTGACTTTAAGAGTCAACTACAGCTAAATCCAAACACTCCCTTACTAGAAGGCTGTCAAACTATTTTGAACTTAAAAACTCTTTTCAAGCTTAAATTCCTCAAACTTTTTATCTGCTTCTACTATTATTAAACTAATGAAGCTATTTGAACTGTAAAATTAGTAGCTAATAGCAAAATAAGCTACTTACACTACTAAAGCTTTAACTACAAATTTGACCATAAGTACATGAAATTTTACTAGTTTTTAAGGCTAAAGTAGGCTGAAAACAATACAAATTTGAGCTAAGTAAACCTAATGAACATGATTTAAATGAGGACTTAAAAGAAATAAGCCAAGATTAAGAAGCATAAATGCCTACACATGCAATTTATAGAAAGTAAACCGGAAAATGTTGAGTCTCAGCTCAAGATCCACTCTAGTAGAGTGAGTGGCTCAAATTTGAACCTAAAATGGCTTCCAAATCCACTAAACCCAAGCTCTTACTCAATAAGATAGATAGAGCTTATTTTCTCCTTGGAACCTCAACTTCAGACTTAAGAAATTCAAGTATATCATTTTAAGTTGTAAATGATTTAAACTATTTTAAATGAAAGCTTAAACACCAGAATTTGACTAGAGTTTAAGCTTTTCTTAAAAGGCAATAAGCTCAAACGAGCTATTCAGAGCTATATTGATCAAAAACTATTGGAATAGAAAACACAGGAACCCAAACACTTTTAAAATAGATTGAATAATTAATAGAATTGACAAGTAACAAGTTAAAAAAAGAGAAGAAAACCATCCATAAAAGCTTAATGGCTTGAAGTAAAAATAAAATTGCTTAAAACGGGAAATTACAAAGTAAAAAGTAAAAAAAACAAAAATTAACAACATGAAAAATGATGTCCTAAGCTGCTATTTATAGAGAAGAGGTGAAGAGAGGGAAGGTTTTCTAGAATGGTCCATCAAATCACAGCCGTTGATCTTTTTAAGTTGATTTGTGGCCGTTTGATGTGTTTAGTGAGGTGTCATGGCCAATAGGTTGCTGCCACGTGTTGGTTTGTGAGTGGGGAGAGGTGTATGATCGAGTTTTATAAGAGAAAAGGGAGCGGGGTTGTGAAAAATTCGGGATTGGGTTGTGGGAATTCTTGGCGGGAAAATCAGTTGTGGTGGTTATGTTTGTTATTCTGTTGCGATTAAGCCGGGTTAAGATTTGGAATGTTATGGAGTATTGACATAAATTTATCCTTTCATTCACTCCGACCAAAGAGTAGTGTAAAAACAATTTGAGAATTGCAATTCAAGTCCTTGTGGTCTTTCTTTTCTCTTTTTCTACATTATAAATCACTTTTCTCTTTTGGCAACTTTGGCCCTTGAATCTTTAAAACTTCAAATGAGCTCTTTAGACTTTGAACACTTGTCACTAATGGCCCTTTGACTTGTAATTTGACTCTTTGACTTTCTTTATTCCTTTCTTTGACTGAGTTTGACTGTGTCGGGCTAATCCGCTTTGTGATCTTGGCTGAATTTCTTTGTCTTGCTCTTGAACTCTTTGTCTTTTTCCGTTTCTTGTCGGTTATTTGATCGTTTTTCATCTTTTGTCGCTTTTCAATCCTTCCTCACAATTGACATAAAAGCACACATATTTCTATTCTTTTAGGCATTTCTTGCTGTTATTTGGCAAAATCCCGGGTAAATTAGTATACAATTAAGCAAATATCAAGCCTCCACACAACAAGAAAACACTTATTACACACTACTACGATAAGCATGGGGTGCCTCCCACGAAGCGCTTGTTTAAGATCGCGATGCTTGACCCGTCCCCCGAATTTATTGGTCCATGAGGAACGTCTGGAGATCTGGGACTACCAATTGTCGTCCCCTCCAAAGTAGTGCTTCAAACGGTAACCATTTACTTTGAAATTTGGCCCCGGAAGTTTTTTGAGATAACTCACTGTGCCATATGGAAAAACTTAGGCTACAGTGAATGGTCCACTCACTGTCTTAAACTTGCCCTAAGAAAAAAGAAAGTGGAAAAAAAAGAAAGGGGGGGAAGAAAATTTTTCAATCAGAGTGAAAGAGGAGGACTCGATCACCGACGTTAAAACGCGTTTTTGTATCTTGGAGTCATGGATTCTCTTTGTTTTCTCTTTATAGATCAAAGAGTTTTCATAAGCATGATCACGAAGTTTCATAAGTTCATGATTTAACTTTTCTGTGATCACCCGCGGTTTTGATATCAAAGTTTGTATGCTTAAGGGCCCAGTAAGCTTTGTGCTCGAGCTCAATCGGTAGATGACATGCCTTTCCATACACTAACTTGTATGGAGTACACCCGATGGGTGTTTTGTAAGCTGTACAGAAGGCCCAGAGAGCGTCATCCAGTTTGTCTGACCAAGAGGCACGATTCTTGCCCACGGTCCTTTCAATAATTCGTTTCAAGCCACGATTAGATACCTCAACTTGCCCACTTGTTTGTGGGTGATATGCGGTAGAGAGACGATGAGTAACTCCGTATTTAAGCATGACCTTTGTAAACTGGTCATTGCAAAAATGGGTTCCGCGATCACTTATGATTGCACGAGGGGCACCAAATTTGGCGAAGAGAGATTTGAGAAATTTGCAAACAACTCGGGCATCATTGGTAGGGAGCGCTTTTGCTTCAACCCATTTTGATAAGTAATCGACTGCAACGAGTATATATTTGTTCCCTCTTGAAGACGGGAACGGCCCCTTAAAGTCAATGCCCCATATGTCAAAGATTTCGTAAACTTAGATAGAGTTTTGAGGCATCTCATCACGTTGCGAAATTTTTCCTTGACGTTGACAAATGTCACATCGGGTGACAAAGTCGTGGGCATCCTTGTAGATCGTGGGCCAATAAAATCATGAATCAAAGATCTTTTTAGCAGTGTAGTTGGCACCATGATGTCCCCCCGTGGGTCTATTATGGCAGGCTTCGAGGATGTCGAGAGCTTCCTTGCCGTGCACACACCGCCGGATCACTTGATCCGCACATATCTTAAACAAGAAGGGGTCGTCCCAAAAGTAGTGTTTGACGTCTTTGAAAAACTTTCTTTTCTGCTGAGACGACATCCCTTTGATCACAAAATTCCCCGCATGGTAGTTTGCAAAATCGGCAAACCATGGGGCATTATCATCACCACGAAAGGTAACCATCCCAAGTGTCTCAAGAGGAAATGTTTATGTAATTTCCTTTTTTTCGAGCTCACTTTGATGGGGATTTTCAAGTCTAGAAAGGTGGTCGACGGCGAGATTTTCTGCTCCTTTTTTATCATGGTTAACGACATCAAATTCTTGGAGCAGCAAAATCCACCGGAGCAATCTTGGCTTAGCATCCTGCTTAGCAAGCAGGTACTTGAGAGCCGAATGGTCCGTATACACTATGCTTTTGGACAAGACAAGATATGGCCGGAATTTCTCGAAAGCATACACTACGGCAAGTAATTCCTTTTCCGTTGTAGTGTAATGTGCTTGAGCCTCGGTCATAGTTTTGCTTGCATAGTGTATCGGCTGGAAGTGCTTGGTCTTACGTTGCCCTAGGACTGCCCCAACAGCAAAATCACTTGCATCACACATGATTTCAAAGGGCAAGTCCCAATCGGGAGCAACTAGAATTGGAGCCTGGGTTAACTTCGTCTAAGGGTTTCTAATGCGATCGATGCAGATTCCCTTTCGAGAAGATAAACGGAGTTTCTTTTTCAAGGAGGTGGGTCATAGGCCGGGCGATTTTGGAAAAATCCTGAATAAATCGCGTAGAATCCGGCGTGACCGAAAACGCGAATACCCTTCACTGTAGTGGAATGAGGCCAATTTTGCTAATGACCATCAAATTTTGAATTTACAACCTCAATCCCTGATTTGAGAGATCTTATGCCAAGGACTATCCTTCCTTACCATAAAGTTGCATTTTTCCCAATTAGCACAAGATTGGTGTCCTTCGCACCTTGGAGTCATTTGTCTAAATGGAAAGGCATAGGAGAAAGAATCACCGAAAAACCGAGAATCCCATCCATGAAGACTTCCATGGTTTTCCTCAATCATATTCGTGAAATATGCAACTAAACATACACCATGGAACTGTGCCCGTGCATTGCATAACCCAAAATGCATGCGACGATATGCAAAATGTCCTGTAAGGCAGGTGAAGTATCTTCTCTGATCATGGTCAATTGGGATCGGAAAGTACCGAGAATCCGTCCCCTCCAAAAAAGCAATAGTACTCATTTCCGGCTAATCTTTCAAGCATCTGATCCTAAATGGCAACGGGAATGGTCTTTTCGAGTTGGCATGCATTGAGTTTTCGTAACGATGCAAACACGCCATCCCGTAACCAACCTCGTGGGTATTAACTCATTTTCTTCATTTTTCACCACGGTTATGCCTCCCTTCTTAGGGACACAATGAACCGGACTTACCCAGGGACTATCAGAGATAGGATAGATTCACCCGGCATAAAGAAGTTTGATAACTTCTTGCTTAATAACCTCATGGATTTTGGGGTTAACTCTTCTTTGATGTTGAACTATGGGTTTGGCATTTTCCTTCATCAAAATCTTATGGTTGCAAAACTGGGGATCTATCCCCTTAATATAAGAAAATTTCCAAGCTATGGTATGTTTGTGTGACTTAAGAACTTTGATCAAGGCAGTTTTATCCTCATCTTTCATGTTTTTAGCGATTATGACGGGTAATTTGTCATCACCCTCCAAAAACGCATACTCAAGATGTGATGGTAAGTCTTTGAGTTCAAGGTCGGGAGGGTCTTCACATGAAGATTTAATCTTATCAGGCACATTGATTTCATAAACTGGTGACGGAGGGAGACTTGGGTCATTATTGATCACACTTAACATTTCACAAGGTAAATATGTATCTCCCTTCAGAATCATAGATGCCGTCAACCCTTGTTGTATTGAAATTCATCATGGGGGGGGGTCCTTCAAGGAAATTCATCGATCTCTTCCTTTATAAAATCACTTCCGCTGAAGGAGTGAAAGATGAGAGCAAGAATCGATCATAAATCCGATGTAAAGTGGGATTGCCTACTTTCAAATTTCAAGTACTTCTTGAACATATTCTTTACAAGCAATGTCAATAACATCGACTCGGTTAACCGATTCAATGATATTGTAGGAGAAGGTCTTGGTATCACCAACTTTGAAGGTCATGGATTGGTCATCATGTCTAAGGGTCATTTGTTCGCCGTGAACGTCGATCAAGGCACGTGCCTCTCAAGAAAGGTCTTCCTATGTTTAGGGGGAACCGAGTAATCGGCAACGTAATCAACGACTACAAAGTCGGCCGGAAAGAAAAATGTTCCAACTTTTACGAAAACATCCTCGGCGATGCCGGTTGGAGTAGAAATCGTTCGGTCGGCAAGTTCAAGTATCATTCGGGTCTTGGTCAAATCCGGGAGATTTAGCTTTTCCCATACGGAAAGAGGCATTAGGTTGATGCTTGCACCGAGATCGGCCAAGGCTAAGCATTCATCCATCTCCGGAAAATCACACGGTATAAGAAATCTACCGGGGTCTCCAAGTTTTTCGGGAAACTTTTTGAGGATAACCGCCGAGCAATTCTCATTCACCGGTGTCTTGATTAAGTCAATTATCTTATCTTTGTTATTGAGAAGCTTTCTAAACATTGGTGCAAATTTGGGCATGTGTAGGAGAGCATCCGCGAAACTAAGCTCGAAATGGAGATTCCTAAAAATTTCCATAAATTTCAAAGCTAAAAGATCGTCTTTTTCACGGAGCTTCTCCTTGTTAATCCTTGAAGGATAAGGTATGGTCGGTTTAGTCTTTGGAGCAACAACGGGCTCATCATTTTGGGTTTGGACCTCCGGAGGTTGGATGTTTTCGGTGCTTGGTTGCACCGTATCCTTTGTCACCTCGGGTTCGTGTTCCACCACCTTAGGAAGAGAAGAAGGCGGAGGTGGAACTTGAGGCCCATCATAAGAAACACCACTTCGGGTAGTGATTGCTTTCAAGTCACCTCTCGGGTTAGCAACGGTGTTGCTAGGAAGAGAACCCGAGCCCGAAGTAGAGGCGGTATTGGCATTCATGAATTTGGTAAGCATGTCCGTTAAATTGGTCATTTGGTTTTGCATGTTTTGGTTTTGGGTTTGCATATTTTTCATAACCGCATCATTAGCTTTGATGTAGATTTGAAAGTCATCCTTTGACACACCTTGTGTTTGAGGAGCCGGAGCTTGGTAAGCCGGGGGTTGATAAATAGGACCTTGGTTGTAATTATTCCCCCGGTTTTGATTGTAACGGTTTTGATTATTTCTTTGATTGTTTTGATTGTTTTGAACGGGAGGAAAACCGGGAGGTCAAATTTGATTTGCAACCATCGGAGGACGGTAACCGGTATTTCCTTGGTTGTAGTTAACCGCGACGGCTTGTGAAACGTATTCTTGAATATTGTCACGATAAACGTTGCCATCGGTGGCGGGACAATTACGGTAAGAATGAGCACCACCGCAAGTTACACAACTTTCCTCGACCGCTTTTACGGTAGCGGGAGCTTGGGATTGGTTTTTCTTATCGAGAAGCAAGGCTCTCACCATATCTTTAAGTTCGGCAACATCGGGTGAAACACCGGGGGTAGAAGAGCTCGTACTCACTTTGGAAACAATCGCTTTGCTTCGTGAATAACAAACTTTGGATTTGCTCTCGATGATGGCTAAGCAATCTCAAGGCATTTTGTCCAAAAAATTACCACCCGCAGCGGAATTCAACGAATCTTGATCATTAGAGTTCAAAGCATTATTGAAAGTATCGAGTTGATGTAATTCCGAGAAACCATGATGTGGGCATGCACGAAGGAGATCCTTGAATCGGTCCCATGCCTCACTAAAAGATTCATCAAAACGTTGTTGGAAATTGGTGATTTCATTTCGAAGGTTTGTTGTTTTGGAGGGAGGGAAAAATTGGTTGATAAACTTTGAAACAAGATCATCCCAAGTAAGAATCGATCGAGGGGGTTCTTAATCGACGTATTCAGAACGTTTGGGAACTTCAACGTAGAAGTGATCTTGTTGAAATATCGAATGTGAGCATGAGGATCTTCTTTATCATGTTCGAAAAATTGTTTATTTTGCACAAGAGTGAGCAAACCATGTTTAAGCTAAAAGTTGTCCGCGGTGATCGCGGGAAAAACGATTGCATCCTCGTAACCCTCAGTGGGTGCTTGGAGCAATTACGCCGTAGTACGTTGATCGGCCATCGTAACTACAGGAGTCTCAACAAGAGAAAACGGTTCGACTCTTTGTATAGAACGTCTACGATTACGACGTTTCGGAATCGTAGAAGTAGGATTCGTAGAAGGTTCACCAACGAATTTTGACGAAGAGCGAGTTTGCATACACTAAGAACAAAATAAAAGAAAATAAGAAAAAGGAAAATATTTTTGTTAACCGATAATCAAACGAGTGTATGGTAGCTCTCTAGAAAACGCACAAAGAAGCAGAGGAGCGGGTAAGCGCGAAGCTATTAAAAACCTTCTCCTTTTGGGTCGAAGTTTGTAGGATCGACCCTCCTTATACCTCTCTTGTAGTTTGTAATCTAAAGGTGAGCCGAATTCACAAGTGACACAACGGTCATTTTTGTTGGTTTTCAATTTTTTTGGTATTTTTGATTACTTGGAATAGAAAAAAATATATTCACAAATGAAAGCGATAACTTCACCCGGAAGGCTCTTCAAACACTAATCTTCAAACGTACACAATAATCGTTTCACAACCTCCCCGGCAGCGGCGCCAAAAATTGATTCGATCCTTTAGTATATAAATATATATAATATAAATATATAATAGGATAATATCAATTAAATAGAGTGGGTAAGTATTCCGTAAGGCTTTTAAAAGGAAAATTACTTTTACTCAAAGTAAAATCCCAAAAACCTTCTCGGGTCGTTTCCCGACGAGGCGTGAATTGAGAATCGAGTATCGTTTGTGGAACAAAGCTTAAATATCACAAGTTTGATTGGTTTTCTAATTCTATGGGAAAAAGCAATTAAAGGGCAAGCTAAACTAAAAACGAAAACCACTACGAATTAAAAAATGATAACGGGAACGTAAAAACGCGACTTAAAAACCTTCAAGCTTTAGGGTCGTATATAAATAATATATATAATATACTACTTATATTAACCAAACCAAATCAAGTGACCCTTGATAAGGTTTAAAGAAAGAAAATCAATGAAATCCGAGTAGTATGATATTCTCGGGTCGTTTTTTCGACGAGGAATGCAAATTTGGGAGAGTCCGAGAGTTATTTAATGATATTTGATGTTTGAATTCAACAAGATTTTGATTTGTTTTCTAATTCTACGAGAAACTCAAGTAAGACAATCTAAAAACGAAGGTACTTAAGGCTAAATCACTAAAATGATAACGGTAATCCTAAAAAACGCGACTTAAGACCTAAATTATCTAAATTTAATCCTAAAGTGATTTTTTAACTTTTAATAAACCCTAAATGACTAAAATTCAAGAACTAAGAAAACTAAACAAAAAACGAAAGGCGATTATAAAAAGCTTAAAAACCCAACGAAAAAACTTTAACGTATTCAATCCCTTTTTAAATAAAACCAAAAATCTAAAATTTTAACACCTACGAGAAGCAAATCCTAAATTTTCTTCTTCCTACAGTCCTATTTGTGATAAAAAAATTTTAAAAAAAAATAATTAGATTTATTTGACTTTTATATAATTTAAAACATGACAAAAAAACGGTTATAAAAAGAAATTAAATGATTAAAAATACTAAACTAATTTGGAAAATCTGAAAAAATGCAAGAAAATCCTAAATGTTATAAGGAAGCCAGGAAAAAATTACAGCAGAATAAGCCCAACTATCAAATAACCCAGAATAACTTGAATCAGCTACGCTAATAATGAACAAGGGACTCAATATGTGTTTATAAAATAAAATTGTGCAAACATAGGAACAGATGACCCTTCTGGTGCGTAGGTAAAGAGAGAGAGTAGTTAAAATAAGTTGGCTTGTGAAGGAGGAGGTCACAAGTTCGACCCGTGTGACCTCTTTCTTTTTGCAAACATTTTTTTTTACTTTTTCTTTTTAAGACTTGTAAAATAAGCTAAACTAACAAAATTAAAAAAAGCAACTTTTCATAAAACTCTAAAATAAGTTGGGAAAAAGCAACAATAAGCAGGCAGATTTGTTACTTTGATACTAAGTCATACAAGGGCTAAACTGTTAACCTTTTTGGGGACTAATAAGCTAATCAAAAAGACAAATAAGCCTAAACAGATAAAGTACTACACCTAATAAGCATATAGGAACAAATATAAGCAAAGGAAACAAGCAAATAAGCACAGAAAAGCAAATAAGCAAAATGCACTAAAAACAGTACAAAAGGGCCAACAAGCATCATTAATCCACATTCCACAAAAGCCTTAATGGACACCATTTATATAGGCTTAGTAGCTTGTAGATTCTAAAGCCTTATACAACTAGCTTCAAAAGAATTAATCCCTCAAACAAGCAAAAACAGATTATGCTATTAGATAAGCTAGTTTGACAAGTTTTAAGAAAAGCTTGCACAAGTAACTTTTAAACTACAACCTAAGCATTCTTAACACTAAACATCATTAATAAGCACAAACAAGCATATAGTAACAATAAATAAGCAAAGATAAGCAGTTGAATAGTAAAAGCTTAAAAATGGAAAAATGGAACCTTACACAACAGTCCTTTGGCACAAAACAAAGGCTATTTTAAGGCTTTTAAAAAAAGGCTGATCAACAAGCACTAGATTGTTTAAAAGTCAAGCAGAAGAGGATCCCAAAAGTGCGCCAACCAAATATGAAACTTATCATCCAAAAGAAGCTGTGGTATTTTAAGGGCGAATTTTGGTAAAATAAGCTTAAAAACTTAACAGTTTAGTTTGCTTGAAGAAAACAGTTTATATAAAAGCTCAAGTAAAAGCTTATGAAGCTTATAAAACAGTTGTAACAATAATGAATTTTAAAACTTAGGATTTTAAAACTAAAAAACTTCAAATTTTCATTAATCATAAAAAGGTTACAAGACTTGAATTTAAAGTGCAATAAGCTAAAATGTTAACTAAGATAAGCTGAAAATTAAAAACTTAGATAACAAACTAAAAACATGGCTTGAAAGGCAACAATGGGTGGTTCCTATTTATACTACAAAAAAGTTAAGGGTCCTTGGTCTATGTTTTCCCCCCTTCCCCCCCCTTTGTATTCCTTCCCATTGTTTTTCTTTGTGAGAGAAACTAAGCTTCAAACTCTAGTTGTGCTGTCTTTTTCTCCATTGATCTTGAAAGCCCCTTGATTTCACAATTTGTAGCCCAATCCTTGATCTCACACCAGTTTGATTTTGGGGTATTCTTTAAAAAAAAATCTAAGAGAATGAGGGTGAGGGGGATTGCCAAGGGGCAAATAACCCATGAGAAGTTGGGGTTGAGGGGGAAAAGAGATGTGTTTTTTGGGTTTGTTTTGTTGTAGGGGAGGGGGGGGGGGCCATTAGGGATTGAAGATGCATGAAAAGGGAAATATTGGCGCCAAAATAAGGTTGGTTCCTATTGTATCTAGTTTTGGATATAACAGGTTAAGAGAGTTTTATTTTTTAATACAAAAATGGCCCCACAATTTGTATAAAGTTATTAACAAGGTTTCGTAAACCCTTTGTGGTGTAATAAAATGATTTGAGGAGTATAACAACTTCCATTCCCTTAAGTTGTTCATATACAGTTTCACACACTCACTATCAAACCCACATTCCTAAGGTTGACCTAATGATGATATGTAATAACAAAGCCTAATAGAGAGTGCAGTAAATTATTTGGTTAGGGTCATAGAAAATGGGCTTGGTAAGTAAAGTTAAAAGGGTTTTGGTGCTATGTAAAAATTTTCAAAACATAATGTAAGCTACATAAAAATGCTTAATGGACCTAGCCCCGCCACATTAGATGATTACAGGGGCCCATTAAGTAATTCCTTCAGTTTTACATTGGCTTTTTTTACCTTGTTAACCTTCTAGTTTGACTTTGGTTGACTTTATTGACTTTGACTTTTTGACTTTTCCATGCTCTTACCGTTCCTCCTCCCGTGCTTCGATTTTGTGTTTTTGGCACTTTTTTGTGGGTCCTTTTCTTAGATATCCATTACCTGCACAATATAAATGCAAAACACATAAATACAATGTATTTTTGGTATGTTTTTAGTCTTTTAAGCATGTTTTTAAAGGTCAAAGGTATATGTATTTAAACACATACCACACCCCTACTTTCTACTCCTAAGAATGTTGTTACTCTTTACAAACCTTTTGTTCCTAAAAAAGTGGGGGGATAAGGGTGCAAAAAGGGAAATACTTTTTGGCTTTACCCTGCTAAAGCCCAAACTATTGGAATCAATGTAGAACCTAGAAAAAACCATTAACATAACAAGTAAATGGCTAAGAAAAGGCAAAACATTTGTGTTTTGTACTGTTGGAACAAAGGGATATTCCTTGGCTAATAAGAGTATGGCCAAATGTAATAGTTTGGAATGTTGATTGGGTTGGAAAAATATAATTAAAGATGAGGATGGTGTGATAAGTGTTCCTGATAATGAGTAGAAGAAGAGACTATCCCAAGTGTCAATCAATGCCATAATAGGGTAAAGAGCTATCAGACTATGTGAGTTAGGGTTCATGTGGGGAAATAAGTGCTACATATTTTGATAGACTATGGTAGTACACACAACTTCTTAGATTTACAAGCTGCAAAGAGGTTGGGGTGTAGGTATGAGAAAATATTTGACCATTAAACTTTTTCAGTGGCTAAAGTGAGTCCAAGTTATGTCTAAGAGTATAAATGCAGAATTTTAAAGGCAAAGTCTGCATGGAAAAGTTTTAAAAAGATATTGTGATGGATTTTACCATTAGATAGAATTTGAAATGGTGCTTAGGTGAATCCCAGTGTTTACTCCAATATTAAAATCCAGTGTGATTTCAAGAATTTGGTAATGGAGTTTGCTGTTAGGGGACAAAGATGTATATTAAGGGGAACTACACAATCTGTTTTATAATGGATGCAGGGAAGACATGTAAATAGTTATTTGAACCAAATAGGAACTAAAATATCCTCTATAGCTATGTGTATCTATCTAGCTACTTTGATGCAGCTATCAAGGGAAAATACTCAGTCTAAACTTCAAATCCAAACACTCCTTGAGGAATTTACTATAGTTTTTACTAAACCCAAAGTACTCCCACCAAATTGATCTCATGACCACACCATACCATTGGCACCAAATGCTCCTCCTATTAACATCAGGCTTTACAGAAATCCACCAGTTCAAAAGGATGCAATTGAACTCATGGTTAAGGAACTACTAGAAGCTAGAACCATAAATAACAGCCAAAGTTCTTTTTCCTCACCCATTGTCATGGTTAAGAAGAAAGATGGAACATGGAGAATATGTATGGATTGTATAGGCCAGCTAACAATGTATGCAGATCAAAAGACCAAGTTTCCCCATATAAGTTGATTGAGGAGTTGCGGGATTAACTGAATGAGGTCAAAAAGTATTTTTAAAAAGCTGGATTTTAAGGTCCAAGCTACCATCAAATAAAATGAAAAGAGGTATGAGATATACAAGACTGCTTTTAGGACCTCATGAGGGAAGACTATGAGGTTACTGGTGCTGCCTTTTGGGTTAAACCAATGCACCCCTCTTAACCAATTCATGCCCTATAAGAATGCTATGATTAAAACCTTCACTTTGAGGAAGTTCTTGATTTTTGGAATATACTTTGATGATATCCTCATATATAGTAAAAATGAAAAGGACCATTGGAAACATTTACACACAGTATTGCAGATTATGTAGGTGAATACTTTGTTTGCTAAGTTGAGTAAGTGTTTCATTTTCAGTCCATAAGGTGGAATATTTGGGCCATATAATCTCTAAAGAAGGAGTTTCAACTGATCCCTCAAAAATACAAGCAATGGAACAATGGCCAACCCTCCTTCAGAAAAGCAACTAAGAATGGGTTTTTTTTGGGTTTAGCCAAGATACTATAGTAAGTTTTATTCAAGAACTAATGCTTGTGATCATCAAGCCACTTATAAATTGACTAAAGAAAGAATCCTGCATTATTAAGCCCTAAAATAACGATGACCCAAACACCCATTCATAAGCACTTCTACCTATAACAAAAACTCTTTAAGGGTGGAGATTGATAGCTTCAAAGGGAAGAGCAATGGGGCGTGTTACAACAACAGATTGTGCACCCCCCATTGCTTTATCTCTCTTTCAAAAAATTTGGTACTAAAGCATCAAGCTCTATCAAACCTATGAGACAGAATATCTTTGTAGCTAAGTTAATGGCATTGGGAAAAATGAGAAGCTACATCTTACTGTAGGATAGCCACTTTAAGATTCAAGACTGACCAACATTCAGCTAGCTTAAGGAATCTACTCAACCAAAGATTGACTACCCCTATTTCCAAGTCCAGTGGTTTACCTAAGGTTGTGGAGGTTTTGATTATGAGATCTCATACAATAAAAGTGTAGTGAAAATGTATACAGATTGTAACTAATCTAATACCATACTTGAAAGAAGGGAAAGAGAGGTTGTTTAAAGTGAGAGAGAGAAGTTGGATGAATTCTTAGAGGAGAAAGTAACCATAATATGAAAAAACTTGTATGTAGATGTGTGAAAATCAAACAACCAAACCAACCATGCCAAAGAATGGATGAGGTGTTTATTATACTTACATATGGACCTTGGGCTGGGCCTTATGGGTTTAATCCATGGGCATTTTTGCTAACTTAGGCTCGTTTAGCTTACTAAATTAATACATTGTGGACTACGAAGCTAGAAAACGTAAAATATGAGGAGTGACTCCGATTCCTTTTTTAGTTCTCCCCTAACAATCTCCCCTAAGGGAGGCAATATGCCAATACAAAAACTTAAGCACTACATTCTATGAATGTCTTTACATATTAGCTCGAAGTCTTGTTATCATTTCTTTAATCCTTTTTAATCATAGATGTAGCAATCTTTAGACTTATAAAGCTTCAAGCCAGTATCTTGTCTTGTTGACTTGAATTGATCTTTCGAGCAATCTTAGACCATTAACCAAGCATAATCTCTATTCGCCATCTTGTAATCTTTGCCTTTTTGTGATCTTGTGACTTCTAGACCGACATGCTCATACTGTTCTTGATGTTTGAAAGCGAGTGTAACCATCTTTCTTGATATTCTTTAAATTTAAAAAACAACTCTACTACACTTTGAGAAAGACGTTCGTATCAGAGTGACGGGAAACTTCTTTTTGAAATTCTCTTTACTTTAATACTGTTTCGTCACTTCAAGAAAGACGTACGTATCAGAGTAGCAGAAGTCTTGAAACATGTACTTGAGCTTTCCAGATTCCCCACTATGTCTTTTTTATTTTCGGGTCGGGTAGGAGCATGTGTTATGAAATCTTTGAGATTGTTGGAACCAGGTATACCATTACACCTCCATCTTTAAGTATCCTGCAATAAAACAGTTAGCAATAAAGCGGGGGGACGAATATGGCTTTGTCATTCGCCCATGTTTGGTTGGAGTAACCTTCGAATCCGTAAGGATCGACCTGTGATCAGGTAGATTCAATTTAAGAAGAATCTCCTTGATAGGATTTCCAGCTTGTAGTATTGAATCTTTCTAACACATATGTATTAGATTTATCATACTCAGCATGTTCTCATTATCGGAACGTCTCAAAGCAGACAGCACGATAAGAGTGAACCATTGAGTTACTATCTCACCGATTAAATAAAAATTGATTTGAAAATCAATCGATGCGTCACTTGCTAAAGTGGTTTTGTGACACATCGAGAGTTTTAGCATTTCAAAATTCATCAATCGTCGATTCACAACCTGGAAAAAGTTTGATTCATATAGAATCGCACCATCGTTTCTTTTTAGTTGTCACAAGCTTGATTCGTTTAGAATCGCACAAGTCACCTACCGAGAGCTTGTTTGATGTTGGCTCAAGCAGGATTTCCATCGTCATTGTGATTACTTAAGTATCACTTTGATGTTCTGGCAAGATCACAAGGATAATGGCATAGGATCTTCCAACGTATTAACACTAGTTTTTACACAGTGTGTGTATAGTCCAGCTTATAATAGGCTAAGTGTCCTATGAGTTTTTATTAAGAAGATCACTTTTGCTCTATACTCAGTAGTTCAACTTTTAGTTTTAGTAGTCGGAGTGCATGTAGCTGACTGCACACATATTCAATAAGCAACTAACCTCAAAGGAGAAAGTTTAATAGAAATGTGTGTAATCTCCGGAGAAATGAAACATGAGTCTGTTGAGAGACCCTTGAGTGACTAGTGGGGGAAGGGTTTGTGCAAAAGCGTCATTGGTCCATACTGTCTTAAAGTCAGACAACAGCTTAGTGTTTTTGACAACCTATTACTAAGACCACGGTTTCCCTCTTACTCTCACTTTCTTTCTTCTTCCCTTCCTCAGCCATAAGTGTATTATGAGGGCTTCCTTTTCTATCCACACCCTTTATCCTTACAAATTCTTTTTTAATTATTCAAGCCCCCATCAGTGCTTACCGCGACTTTCATGAACTATTAAACCCCACCTTATTGGGATTATTCCTAGTAATAGCTGCCTCCATCTTAGTCGCACTCTTCCCTTATTTCTCACTTTACTCCTTTTTTCATCATACATAAGGACTTCTACACTATCTAGTGGAATATCCCTAGGTAGATTCCTCTGGTTCTGGCTGGATCATGAGAATGAGTACCTAAACTTAACCACCTTATAACTCTAATGCAGTAACGTAAATGGTCGGTCTTTGGTACATCCACAGTTTAGCCAATCAGGTAACCATTTGCTCCCCCTTTATTGTGCACACGATTAATCGAAAGAATTTTAGAGCACATAATATTATGTTAGCTATAACACTTGAGATCTTGAAAATCACATCTTTAGCCATATATTTTAATCACATTTTCTACCCTTATCAAAAATATTAAACCTCTTGATATTTTGGATATCAATTGATTTAAATATATCTGCTTTCGGGGAAAAAATGTCCAATTATTAACAAGCCGTATCAGGAACATTTTTAATGCTCCCCCTCAAACTATGAGGGAATTATATGGTGTTTGAGTATGTTAATTTGAAAGATTTTGAATTTACTAAGAAATTCTTAAAATTTCAATACATCAACACTATATATGTCCTACTTTATTAAAGTCTACACACTACACTTATATTAAAATGTAACAAAATTATTATTTACTAGGTTTGACCTGAATTATGAAACATCATATTATAGAATCATATGGTTCTTGTAGCAGCCGTAGTTTCCTCGTATCAATACTCCCACCAACGAAACTTATATACCTCCTCCTTAACCTTCCATTCTTTCAAGAAGTGTTAATCTGATCTACCAAGCACTCCTTCGGCATTGCTTCAAACTTTCCTATTCCAATTTACGAAAGATCTTTGCTTCAAACTTCGATTATGAAACAGATCCATGATACATATGTTAAACTAGAGCTTAGTGTAATTTTGTGATGTCGGTGTTGATGTTGTCCTAAGCGTCCCCCCTAAACCAGCAATCCTTTCTTTTGAGTAGAATCAAACATTCTTGTAGAGCCACATCAAACAGTCATGATGGAATAAACCCAGATATCCTAGAACACAATAACCCCTTCAATAATTGATATGCAACTACCAAATTCAATTAATCCATGATTGAGCGTATTTTCTCCCCCTTTAAACACGATAGTGATGAAATAAATAGAAACAAAACAAATCAACTAAGTCCTGGATGTCATAATTAATCCCGCTAAGGTAAGTCAAAATGAAAACACCTAAGTCCAACTACGTCCCAAATGTAACACATATCTTCCTGCAGAATACAGACTAACTTAAGGAATCCTCATACTTTAGTCAAACCTCACTGAAACTATTTAGATAACTAATCCATCTACTTTCTTTTTGTAAGATAAGCTTGAGTAATGACCATTAAAACGAAAAACATTAATTGAATCAGAAAAGAATTCATTCACCACATTTTAAAAATAAAATATTCTCCTAACTCTTCTCCCCCCTGTGACTCAAAAGATGCAAAACTACATGTTAAACCCAGATGTCTCTTTCCCAATTGAGTTGAAATATAGGCACTCTAAAGAAACAAATAAGCCAAAAATTAAAAGAAAGCTATCCATTGAAGACAATTCAAGAAGAAATGCAATCCGTTATACATCACTTCCTCCCTTCCCCCTTGCAGTGTTTTGACACCTCGAAACCGAACAAAACTATGGTACGCACCCATACTCAGATCGTGTTTTAAAAAGACATATATAATTCTTAGTATCAAAACGTAAATCACCTTCAAGGCATTTTGATACAAAACTCTTTAATTATATCCAAACAACCCATTCTTTTGAGTTCTTACCTTAATAAGTAGTTGTGCCATAATGATACGAGTTAAGAAAAAAAAAACCTGAAAACACAAAGTCTTAAAATTACAAAATAGACCCTAAAGTATGAAACAAAAAGACATCAAAACCCTTAGTATTTAAAAAAAATTAACTCCCCAAATAACTTTTGATAAGTCAATATCAAAAACTTTAAATCGTTAAAATTTTTCCATGAACTTTATTTTAGAAAGAACCATTTTAAAGAATTCTTTGATAACGATTTCTCTATCTCTCCACCCCCTCAATTAATGCCCATTTTCTATTTAAAGAGGCTGTGTCATTGAAATGTAGTGGCGACGAATAGTCTTTGAAATCTTTTTGTATATTACAGAAAAACACTGATTCATATGTTATTTAAAGTAATAACTTTTTAAACCCATAACAATAAATTACTCTGTAGTTTAAAAACACATATGCGCACCTGACCACGTGACCCTTATGGAATATAGGAAGCAGCTGGTTGTGATGCAAAGTAATCACACGCATATGCAAGGTCATAAAGTAGACAATGCCCGAGAATAAATACCGCTCTTAATGATCCAGTTTTCTTTTGAAATACTTGCCTTTAATATGAATAGCACCGTGTTTGTCTATCCTGAAATAATAGCTAGCCTTTTTTGGCATTTTTGAAAACATTTGGCACTTAATGCTCGATAGCTGTCATTAACCCACACAATAACGTAATCTTATTGGAATGACATTCTAAGACCGTAATTTTCACGATTTTTCACAGAAAACAAGCCATACTTACTCCTTATTTTATATTATATTTTTTTCCCCTTATTTTTTAAAATTAAATTATTTTTCTTTGGTATAAAAGATTTTTATATTTTTGTATTCCTGAATTTTAATAAAAGATATCTGACAAAAAAAACATCTTTTTAGGTTTTTTAATTATGGTGTTTTATAATATTATATACATATGAATACACCAAGTATATCAGCAAAATTACCTAACACGCGACCAGCTATTCCTTCATCTCATCTGCCAACAGTTTTTTCAGGTGGTCTCTAGGCGTAAAACTTCGCATATTCCCCACCTAGTTGATCAGAAAATTAACTTCTTCCACCTCTACATATGGCTATAGTGAGAGAATGTCCGCTAAGTTTAAACTCCGTGGTTTACCAAGTAAAGCTATTAACAATACTTCCATTCTACACACTTTCTCTTCGATGAAGTGGAAACTGATTCAATATGCTTTGCTCGAGAATGTTACACATTGTTAGCAAATCGATAAGGCCATAACGCTTTTGTTTATCACACCACATTACATTGGAATTTTAATATGAAAATATCCAAGAAATAGGCGGTAAGCTGTGATCTCAACTAAAGGTTAAGTCATAATAGAGCCGTACAAGGCTATATAATCAAGCTTCTTGTACTAACTAGATATCTCACACTTTTTCCTTTCTTTCTACCTTATTTTTGCTACCAGCTAACAAGTCCCTATTCTCCCCAATAAACTGCATACAGCGATAAGATGTACTATTTCTTCTATTATCTTGGTACCCACAGAACAGACGTCGCATAAGCTGTTAGAGCATTCGAAGAATCCTTTGGATACCAAGAGTCCCCCCTATAATTGGTTCCTTGTAGGTAATTAAAAGAACATTTTTACAGCATGAAAGTGGCTTTTCCCGGTAGTCTTTGCCTGATAACCAGGGCCCACATGCATACAAAGGCAAAATTTAAGGTTCTGGGAAAACTGTTTGTAAGATACCATAAGGGTTGCCAACCTTTCTAAATCTACGTAAGTGTGTAGGGTCAATGCAGTACTCCCTTGTGAATCTCATCCGATTGGATTTTCATACTCCACCAAGGTAGTATCCACCTGGGGTCACTAGATTCAATAACCAAATTTTTTTCAAAGATTTCTATAGCAATAATTAGACTGTTTTAAAAAAGATGCCTCTGGGACTTTTGTGAAAACTGTAATCTTAGAAAAAATTATAATTTTGCCACATCATCCTGACATCATATTAAAACTTTTAACACATTATTTTTTTGAAAAATTGGTTCACATAGTTTCAGGAGTAGTAGAACACAAAGATAATAATCATCACATAGATTTGTACCTAAGAGAATTTTCTTTGCTTGTCTATTGATGAACAATGTAGGATCTACGGTTCCTTTAGAGAATTCCTAAGAGAGTAGAAACTTTGATAATAGATCATACCACGCGCGAGGAGCTTGTTTCAACCCGTAGAGAGCCTTCTTAAGCTTGTACACATGATTCAGATTGTCTTGATCCACAAACCCGGCTGGTTGGGCTGACATAAACTTCTTTCCTTCGCGCAGAATGCAATACAAGAATGCCGTTTAACAACAATTTGGTAGAACGAATCATATTCATGTGAGCAGCATATGTGAGGAAAATTCAAATAGCATCAAGTATAGCCACTAGAGCAAAGGATTCCTCAAAATTAATTATCTCTTCTTGACGGTAACCACGAGCAACCAAACGAGCCTTGTTCTTTAGAATTCCTCTTAATTTTATCAAGTTCCACACCTTGTAGATAATCCATTTTAAACAGTAATAACCATCACTTAAACCGGACGAGAAATGAGTTCCTAGACTTCAAGGAATTCAAATTCATTAAGCTCCTCTTGAATTGCTTCAATCCAACATGCTTGAGTTAATGCGTCTTTATAGTTCTTTGGTTCAACTGATGTGAGAAATGTCATCTGTAGTCAAAAAAATAAAGAGGCTTGTTCATGGAGTTGAAGTCGTTGTAGAAAAATAGGTCTTTCGAGTTCACAGATGTGTTGCTAAAGTATGATCCTTGTCCATTTGGAAACTTGATTGAGTAGGAGTAGCAGTTTGCACTATGGTGGGAATAACGTCGAAGAAGAAGATGCTTCAGAAACATTTTTTGGAATTAGAATGTCAAAGAACGGATCGTTATTGTGTGCAACATCTAAGTCATGATTGTATTCTTCAACATCGTTAGAAATGACAGGAGAATTGAGTTTCCCCGGTGTTTGTTTGTGAATTACTTGGTGATGGTGCATCTTTGGTCAACAGTTTGTTTAGTAATGGTGAACCGGTTGATGCAGCGGGTTCTGGAGCTACTACTACATTCGCAATAGGAGCAAATAACTTCGAGGTCTGTTCAATCAACACTGCCTTAAGCAGTGAGTACTTCAACAAACAGTGGTTGAAAACAAAATATTCCCAATCAGTTCTTTGAAGGTGGTAACAAACGTAATGAAGGAGGAGGGTAATGGCACGAGTCCTGAACTGATTGATGCAAGGAGTAATTTCCATGAAGTGCGGATCCTGAACAGCAGGTGTTCATAAGCCATTGTAGTAAGCACATCAAAATCTACAGAAATTTTTTTCATATTTCGCCTGGTACATCGGCTTGTAAATTCAAAATGCTTTCTTTTATGGTCAAAGGCCAACTGAAAATACCAAAAACAGCTTTTGGCTGTAACTTACCCAAGTTTCTCACTATCAATCCATCAGATAGCAGAGTGCACCAAATATGTGGAAAAATGATAAGTCAGGAAGTTTGACATGTAATGCAAATGATGGATTTTTAACCCGTGACGAAGACGTATGATGGAACTAATTTCGGTGTAACATGCGGTAGCAACTGCTTTTTGCCCATACGAAATAACCGGAGCTTTTGCATAAATCAACATTGTGCGGGCAGCTTCAATTATCATACGATTAAACTTTCAACAACACCATTTTTTTAAATGGAGAGCGAGCAACATATGTTTCATGAAGAGATACTAAACCTTCTCCTCATAAATAAACATAGGCAAAGTCTGTTTAACAAACTCATTCCATTATCTGATACTGAATTCTTCTTCGGACAGTACTTTTAAAGAGGAAAAGCCGTCACTTTTGATCATCATGAGAAACCTTGATTATGAACATTGTAGCTTTCAACTTTTGACCTAAAGCACTTTATACCCAAGTAAATTGAGGAGTAATCCTCTACAATGACGAGATGTACTTCTTTCCTATTAACACATTTGCGACACCATTGGTCCACAAAGATCCACGTTCAAGAGATATAGGTATTTCTTGTGTTGGGTGTCTTCAAATTTAGTTTTGTGAGGTTACTTCATGCTATTTTGCCATACACATGCAAACATAGATGTCTTTTTAAAACTATTTAGTTTTAGGGAGACCTTGAACAAGAACAGTGCTAGCTGAAATGGTTGATTGCTCCAAAAGTTCAAATGAGAAAAATGTTAGTTCCTTCACCCACGAACTTAGGACTATGAAGCCTTTGACAATGAGACATATATAGATACCGCCATACATATCTCCAAGAGAACAGTGTAAACAGATTGTGTGCCTCACGAACCATTCACTAGATCAACACACCTTCTAGATTTAAAGAAATGAAGTAGGTATGTTGACGAAAATCAACTTCAAGGTTTGAATCACAGAATTGACTAATGGAGAATAAGTTGTGTCCAAGTCCTTCCACGTAGTAAACCCTTGAAATCATAACATTCCCAATCTGATAATCCACTCATAGCCCATATCTAAGCAAACGAGATCATTCTGCATTTTAAACTTTTTTGTCCAAAAAATTTATTGACGAAATAGGTGAGCTGAGAGTGAACTACATTTCGTATCATGTGCTTAGGAGCAGCCGGAGTCCCAAATTCCAACAAAAAAAAACAAAAAAACCAATTTAGACGACCTGCATTCCATCAAGAGAGCAAGATGTAACACAAAAACTATGGATCCCCAAGGATTTTAACTGGGTTTCCATTTTGTTAGCATATATAGATTTATAATCAAAGGATAGCTAAACGGGAACATTTAGTTATAATTATTATTTTATATATTTCTTTAGGTTTTCCTTAAGTAAACCCAATGTCACTACAGGTCACATTCCTAGAGCAGTTTGGTTTCCTAATGGGCACTTTCAGCAGTTGTGTTAATCCTAGTTAAAGAGCAACAGCATTTCCTACTATAGTGAAGTGTCCCGACCAATCGATCTTCTAAGTGTAACCAATATTGAGGTAATCACTATATCCTTGTTGTTTCCAAACTTTTCTCTTTGAACATTTCTTAACAGATTTGGATTTAGCACGAGCATTCACATCATTGATAAAATCTAGAACACACAAATCATGATTATCAGAAATCATGCAACCATTACACTTAACACATAGAAGTTTAGAATTCACATTAAGCTTGGAATGCAGTCACATATACACCATTTCTTTTTTCGGTTAAAACAAACATTGTTCATATTATTCAAACTAGATTTAATAGACCTAGGGTGGGGCTTCCTCTTTATTCCTTCTGAGTACTACTTGGTTTCGCTGAATCTTAGTCTTACTTTGTATTCGCCTAGAAGGCTGTGATCCGCTACACTATTGTGTGCGATTACTCCTGTAGAAGAAAACATAGTTAGTTAAAACCCAAAGGTCCGATGAATAAGCTGTTTGTGTGTGTTTGTGTTTCTTTTGAGGATATGACGGGTTAAGTGAATCCTAACTCTTTTGGACCCTTGATTCTTATTATGGTGTGACAAGCCTACTAATTTTTTCACTATAATTATTTATAAAAGGGCAAGGTTTTACTGATGTTGTAAGCAACTCCTGAATTTCGTTTAGTATACCTCATCAGATTCTAAGGAATGAACTAGTTGATGAATTTGTTTTTAACCATCTCAACAAGAACCCTAAGAACTGCAAAAAAAAAAAGCTCTTTCTTTCCTAGTGTAGCTTTAAATGTAGGCCGAGTGTGCTGTCTTTTTTAATTCAACAATTTAGGGGTTAATGGTTCCCTACATCAAATCCTAAGCGTCTCTGCTCCTGGATCAAATAGTGTGTTTTGTAATAGCATTATAAATAACTAAAGCTTTTCCTTAAATCATCCATTGAGGGCCTGTAACAACCCACAAACATTTTCCTGAAGATTAGCATTTTAAATTAGATCATTCCATCCGCAGTCTTTAGATTTGACTTAATTTAATTAAATCAACACATTGTTCTTTTGATCGAATAACTTGAGGTTTGTAAAAAAAAACAAGTCATAAATTGCTTATATGTCTGTTCAAAAGTGCTCAATTCCTCAGTAATAAAAGTCTTGACACCCTATGATCCAATTCAATATTTATTGTTTCAATCTTCCTCTAAGTCCTTTTTAAATCCTTATCTCAATCACTGTTTCCACTTAGAGATTAAATTCTCTCTTTCAACTTCCTTTAAGATCGTGTCTTTCTCATTGGGACCTTGTGTGCGTTCAAATCATTTAATATCAAAATCTTGATCAAAACTTGAGCACTTTGATTTGAAACAGAATTGTCCCTTTGAAAGGTTTCATATTAAGTAGAGATAATCCAACATACTATAAAGAGATATTGCAAAGTTTTATAAGAGTGGTATACTTCTGCACAGATTATCATAAATTCTCATTTTCAATGAAAAATCATTTTGTTGAGAAAGCTTAGGTCTCAAGTATTTAGATACTTTATACATTCATGGCACATTTTAAAGAAGCAATATCCATCGAAGAATTCATAATTTATGTTTCACAATATCTTTGATAATGCTTGTTCCAATAGACAATCGTTTATCCCCCCGTTTCAAAGATTGATTCCACATTTAAACTTCAAATGTTTTTTTGACTCTTACCGAGTTGTTACCACAGCCTGTTTCATTTGAGAAAGACATTTTGGACTTTAAGGAAAGTTCATCAACAATCAAAATAGATAGAAAGTAATTAAAATCAGTCTTCAGTGCTTTATAACAAAATGTAATACTTTCACCTCTAAAAACTAAAGCTTTTGTATGACTAAAAAAACCCTTTGATTGCAGCCCAGAGTGATTTAGCATCTGCAACATTGTGAAACTTGAGGAGGTATTCATCAGGTATTGCTAAAAGCAAGATGCTCTTAACTCTTTCCTGATTCCTTTTAGCAGCCAGTTGTTTGGCAGTCTTAGGAGCAGGAGGAGCAGATGTTTCTCCAGTTGGTGCAGGCTCTTCTTCTAGATCTCCATTGACAATAACATCCCATAGGTTATGGTCTGTGTGACAGATATATTGTCGCATTCTCATGCTCCAAATATCATATTCTCCCTTCCTGATGATAGGGATTTTCATTGCTGTGATAGTGGGTGGAGGAGTGTCTTGTTCTGCCATCTTACAATTGAGTTCTTCTTATTCAGAGTTTCCACACAAGCTCTGATACCACTTGTTGGATCGTTTACTGAATAGATCTTAACCTTTAGCTTGTAAAGGGTTTGTTCCTTTAGATAATTCTAAAGCAACAATAATGAAACACTGATTTGAACACTATTGATTATGCGGAAACTAATCAATAATGCTAAGAAGAACAGTATTAAGAATCACAAAAGAACTTTATATTATAACTTGAATCTGCCTAGGTTACAGATTACAAAACTATGATTGCTAATCGATCTCTATTGATCTGTGTAGAACTATCTCTACTAACTATGCCTAGGGTTCCTTTTATAGACTAAGGAAACCCTAATGGGCTTTACAAAACGCGTACAAAGATCATGCATATCCTTTCCTAAGATATCTCATGCATATCTCATAAACGGTACTAACTATTTTATACTAACGGTACTAACTATCTGATCAGTACTAACATTTTGTACTGTCAGTACAATTACAACTAGCGGTACTAACTAATATAACTAACGGTACTAAGTCAGGAATGCATAATTCCCAACAACGTTTGTGATCGGGATTTTAAATAGTTTAAGATTTTTGATTTTGGATTCTAATTTCTACAAATATAAAGCAAAAACAAGCAACAATTAAAGCTAGAACGAATTAAGCACAAAGAAAAATGTTAACGGGAATTTAAAACGCGACTTAAAAACCTAAAACTTTGAATTCTAACCCTAGGAAAGCAAATTTAATTTTTTTAAAGTCCTAAATGATAAAGGAAAATTTTTTAAAAAATAATTTTATTTTTTTGACTTTTATTTAATTTATTGTGAATTAAAAACAGTTTTAATCTAAATAAAATATAAAAAATAGTAAACTAATTATTAAAATTTTAGAAAAATACAGGAAAATACTTTAAGCTATAAAGAATGTAAGAAAAATAAGAAGTTTGAAAAGCAGCTTATAAATAAGCTGTTAATAAGCAGATAAGCTAATAAGCTAAAACTGCCAAATGCCCTTACTTAATAAATGTCGCAAGTATAAATCGAAAAAGTCCCAAGGGCAGATTCCTTATTCTCAGTATGTGCAAGAATCACAACAGGCAGCTGTTCAGAATTCTAGCTCATCTGCACAACAAGATGCACTGATATTATCTGTGATTGAACAACTGAAAACCCAGTAGTTTAATTATACCAAGATAAATCTGGGATTAATAAAGTGTCAATGATTACTTTAAACTGCTGAGCTTGAAGATATAATGAACAAGTTTAAAGTTTGAAAAGAAGGACAATATATTGATTTAAAGAGTTAAAGATAATGTTTCAGATCCATGTGAACATCTGAGAGATTGATCGTACCTTAAACCAAGTCTTTCAGAAACATTTAATATAAAAGGAGTTCTTTAATGCAAACAGTTATCTTCTCAAAAATGAATTTTAAGAAAGAAAAAATCTAGAAATATTGATAGAGAGATTGCTTAGAAAAGAAGATATCAAACAGCAGATAATATTGTTTTAAAAGAGATCAATCTCTCAAAACTGTTCACATGTTGATGAAACCTCAGTTTTTCTATGATCATACCACTAAACAAGCTCTAGATTTTCAAAATCCTTTCTATCTGAAGAAAGCACAGCAGTTGGAACCAAAGCTTTATGATGGTAATGTCATTAAGAATACTAGTGCTATTGTGATTCCTGACTCCGAAGAGACCCTTATGCTTGCTGAAGAGAGTCGTTCAAAAATGCTTTTAAAACAACAGGATCCAATAATGTTAGAAAAGAAAGTTAATACTACACCAATCGATTATGCTGCTCTTAACCAACTTTCTCAAGATTTTGAAACACGATTTATTCTACAAACTGAATTATCTGCTGAACAAGCCTTTTGGTCTCAGAATTCTATGAATTCTTTAGATCCCACTCCTTCTTGTAGACCCACCAAAGTTAAGGTTCCTAAAGAACTTCCTAAAGTCAGCGTGGTTAATACGAGTTTGAAGAAACTTAAACACCATCTTGCTGGCTTTGACGTGGTTATCAAAGAAAGAACCACGACTACATCCATCACTGAGGGCTCATGGGGATTTGAACATACAAAAGCTTGTTATAGGGATGAAATAATTCCATTTGTAAAAGCTCTGAAGGACTTATTTAATACATTCGATCAATATTTGATTGATGAACTTTCTGAAGTCCAAAATGTCTTTCATCAAATGGAACAGGCTGTGGAACAGCATCGTTTAGAGTCAAAAACATTTGAAGTTAAAATGAATCAAGTTTTGAATGAAAACGAACGACTCTTGGAACAAGTCATCAACAAAGATATTGTGAACATAATTATGAATTCGTCTGTGGATAATGCTTCTGTAAATGTGCATGAATGTGAAAAGTGTCTCAAACTTGAGACTGAGCTTCTCAACAAAAAGGATTTCATTGAAAAAGAGACTTATGATAAACTGTTTAGAAATTTTACCACTCTTGAAAAACATTGCATCTCTTTAGAAGTTGACACTCAACTTAATAAGGAAATTTTTCAAAGGGACAATTCTGTTTCAAATGAAAGTGCTCCAAGTTTTGATTAATATTTTGAATTAAATGAATTGAATGCTCAGTCGCAAGAAAAAGACACAGTCATAAACAAGTTAAAAGAGAGAATTAAATCTCTAAGTGAAAATATGAATGAGGATAAGGTCAAGAAGGACATAGAAGATATTGAAACAATTAATTTTGCAATGGGATTCTAGGGTATCCTTTGTCAAAAAATATTGCTGAGAAATGAACATTTGAAACAAACCTATTTAACAACTTTGTGACCCGATCAATACAAACACGAATTATATATTCGATGATCTACCACAAAAAAAAAAAAAAAAAAAGAAAAAAAAATAAAAAAAAAGAAGTAAAATAATAAAAAAGAACAATGTGATGCTTTAGTTAGTCAAGTCAATCAAAAGTATGTGGAAATCTCTGATTTAAATGTAAGTCTCTAGGAAAAAGGTTTGGTCATTACAGCTCTCAAGGATGAATTAAGGAAACTTAAAGGAAAATATTTAGCTGATAATGTTGTTACCAAACACACTATTACTCCAGAAATTCTTAAGATTGATGTGGAATTTTTAACCCTAGATTGTTGCACAATAGGTCAGCTCACTCTGATTACCTTAAGCACGCTCAGGAAGAAGCTGCGATTCTTAGAGAAATAATGGAACAAGGAAAATCACAAAATCCTCTAAATACTTCCTTAGACTCTGCTTATAAGTATACAAAACAAATTCAGGAGTTGCTTATAATAATTAGACAAACCTGCCCTAGCATCAATAATTCAAGTGATAAATTAGTGGCTGTGACCCCAAAGAACAAGGACAAAAGAGTTAGATTCACTAAGTCCGTACGATCCTCTAGGAAATTACCGATTCACAAAACAGCCTCTTCATCAAACCTAGTTTCTAACAAACCTATGTTGTCTTCTACAGGAGTAAAATCGTCTACTAGTGCTAGCGGATCACAGCCTTCAGGAAATATAAAGAAAGATAAGATTTAGCAAACACCAAGTAGTACTCAGAAGAATAAAGTAGAAGCCCACCTTAAGACAGTTAAATCTAGTTTGAAAAATAAGAATTGTTTTATTGAACCTAAAGGAAATGCAAATGTGCAGCATTCCAAGCTTAATGCGAATTTTGAACTTCTATGTGTTAAGTGTAATGGTTGCATGCTTTCTGATAGTCATGATTTATGTGTTCTTGATTTTATCAATGATGTGAATGCTCGTAATAAATCAAAATCTGTTAAGAAAAGTTCAAAGAGAAAAGTTTGGAAACTAACAAGTGTTCACAAATATTGGATACACGTGGAGACCTACTGGTCGGACCTTCACTATAGTAGGAAATGTGTGCCCTTTAAATAGGATAACCACTACTGCTGAAGTGCCCCTTAGGAAACCAACTGCGCTAGAAAGTGATACACCCAAGCCTGTGGTAACATTGGTTTACTCACGGAAACCTAAGAAATATAAAACTAATGTTCCCGTTAGCAAACCTAAGAATATTAAATCTTTATCTGCTAACAAAAAGGAACCCGGTAAATCTTGGGGATCCATAGTTTCTGATGTTCCATATTCCTCTCTTGATGAATGCAGGTTTGTCCAAAAATTGTGTCTATAGTGTATTTGGACTCCGAATGCTCCAAGCATATGACCGGAGATCGCAATCGCTTACCAATTTCATAATAAATTATTTAGGAACTGTTAAATATGGAAATGATTACGTGCAAAGGTATTAGGATATTAGGTGGATTATCAGATTGGGAATGTTATGATTTCAAGGGTTTACTACGTGGAAGGACTTGGACATAACTTATTCTCCGTTGGGCAATTCTGTGATTCGAACCTTGAAGTTGCTTTTCATCAACACATCTGCTTCATTCGTAATCTAGAAGGTGTTGATCTATTAACTAGATCTCGAGGCAATAATATGTATACTCTGTCTCTTAGAGATATGATGGCATCCTCTCCTATATGTCTCTTGTCAAAGGCCTCAAAGACTAAGTCCTGGCTATGGCACCGTCGTCTGTCTCATCTGAACTTTGGTGCAGTCTGTGGAAACTAGAAGGGGGGAGGGGGTTGAATAGTTTACACGTTTGTTTTACGGTTTAAAAGTTTACTTTCAAAAATGTATAGATCCGAGTTATATGTTTAATCAAATCACAATATGAACAAGCAATAACTATCTAAACGAAAACTAAATAACAACAATAATAATGTAAAGAGATAAGGAAAGAAACAACCAAACCAAGACACCGATGCGAGATTTTTTGTGTTTATGTCTACGAAGCACCTCTTTCTGCCTACTCTACTCCCCGGAGTATTAGACTCGAATATTTCACTATGTCAACAAGCTCCCTTTAGGTGTGAGAAAACCGTTTTCACGTCTGCTTACGTTACTTTCGACACTTAAGCTAAATGGCGATATAGTCCTAATCTTAGCTAGAACCAGTCTACCACTTCACAAGATATACAACACTCACAAGTTCTTCCACTATCGGATCTAGCACATTATCGAATCACACAAATACACATGATAAATACATTAAAGGTTTGGTACTTTGAAGAAAAGAGGATGAGATCTTAATTAAACACATTCGTTTATTGTTCGATACGCAGTGTTCTTCTCTTGCACTTGAATGAGAGGGGAAGAAGATGAGAAGAAGAGATTAGATTACTTGAAACAAGATCTAAGTATGTTAGTGATCAAGAGTTTTAGTGAGAGATAAAAGGTTTTAGAGGAGAAAGTAGAAGACTTGAAAAAATTTGGTGCTAAGGAGGAATGATTTTCTGTTGGGAAATGGAGCAGTATTTATAGGCAGGGGAATCACAAAACGTCATCTGGTGGGTGAGGTACCAGGTTTCCCGGCGGTCCCTTATATATAAGGGGGCCGCCACTAGACTCCGCTCCCTTTTTTTGTCTTTTTGTGGTGAATGGTTGTATCTGTTATGGAAACCTTCCATTTTGAAGGGAAAATTTGAATTTTTAAATGTTAGTTTTTTAAAATTTTCTTTTAAATTAGAAATATTTTGTAAATGTTTTTTTAATAAAATACTTTTGTAGAGTTAAAAGTGAGGATTAAGAGAAAAATATTTTCTTGATCACTAATCATGCTTAATTATTTTGTTTGTTCATACCTTAAGTGATCACTAATCTTAGAAATGGAATTTTACATTTGATAATTTGTAAACGTTTATTTTTATTGTAAACGTTTTTACATTTTGTTATTTTCAAAACGTTAAGAGGTCGAAAAATATAAATAACGTTTTTAGACATTATTTGTATTAACAATCTCCCCTTTTTTATGATGACAAAATATAAAATCATTTTAAATAAAATTAAAGATGTCAAATTATTTAATGAGTTATGTTCTATTTCTCCCCCGTTTATCGAATTCAAAAAGAATGACGTCGCAGTTATCAAGAATAGGAAAGAAAGAAAATCGACAATATCAAAGACTCTCACTTGATGTGTGCTCCCCCTTGTTCGGGGACCAAGGGATCGATCTTACAAAATTGTGTGCTACAAAACAATGGGTAGAAGTACAAGTGCAAGGACAATATATCTTTCAAGATTAACACATTGTATTCAATTTAACAAAAGAGGAGTTTCATTCAACCAACAAGAAACTCATACACTATCACGTTTCTAATAATACATTTCACTAAAATTTAAAAATAGATCTTAATGAGGAGCTTTAAGACAATCTCATATAACATTTGTATGAATCATTACAATAGAAAGTAGGTAATCATAAAGACATAATAAGGCATAGATCTATACTAGTTGATTCTTGAAAGGTAGAAGATGCCATAATCAAAAGATGAGAGAGCAAATATTTAGGAAGATTAATCATGTAGGAATGATTAATTAAAGAGGGGAAAAAAGGGGTTGGTGAACCATGATTTAGAGGGATGGGACGGGTTAGGAAATAGTGAATGAAGTTGATTTTATTTCTCAAAGAAATGAATGGTATGTCTTGAAACTTGCAACAATGACATAAACTTGAGTAAAATTCACTTGAGCAAGATAAGTGAGGATGAATTTGTGGTGGTGGTGGTGGTGAAGGTGGTGCTTGAATGTAGGCACTGGATGGATGATTGTGTGAATCAAGAATGGTGGAAATGTTATGGAGTATCATTTAATCTCTTAAGGGATTGTAAGATGGTGGTGAAGGAGATTGTAGGTAGACTCTTAGAGGAAGAGGAGGTGAATCATTTTGGGAAGGAGGTGATGATTTTGGAGTGGATGTTTTGCGTTTCTATACTTGTCTAACCGACATCCTTGGTTTTCTAGAGAAGTTTGAATGGTGGTTTGAGCAAGACATTGCTAATGAAGAAGAGAGTTTAAGGAGATGAAAGATGGTAGGAAAAAGTATGAAAGTTGGGTGATTAAATAATGAGAATAGATTGGAATAAAGTTGGCAATGCATGGTTTAGGAAGAATGTAGGAATGCCAAAATAAGGATTTTAGCAATCTGGGGAATTGGACAAGCTGATGATGTAGGTAGGAGAATCAAGATACAAATAAAAAGAGGTTAAACTCGAAATTTTTCTTTCCCTTCTTGGTGGTGGTCCTATTCACCAGGCGGGTCCCAAATGTATTAGGCTTGCCGTCCGAGTATATTAAGGGGGCGTTTTCTTCACCTTTATTGGAGGCAGGAAGATTTCCCAGTTTTCTCTTTTTCTTAAGTCCAGTCGTATTTATGGCTTGTCAATATTTAAGATATCAACTAGGTTCAAGCAATATTATGAAGTTCTATCTAACATACAAATCATTTAGCAAGTAGTGGCATTTCTTCTCATGTTATAATCATAAAATTTGCTAGTCATAGAAAGTTAATAGAATGTAGAAGATTATTCAAGTCAAATGCAAATAAAATTTGCTACTCCTAGTCCTAATAATAGAGAAATAAATGTTTTTCTTTTTAACAACCTTATAAATAAGCTAGAAATAGACAACTTTTGAAAAACAACTTTTTTAGAAACTTAATAATATGCTAGAAATAAGCAAACAAAAGTGACAAACACACTACTATTCTTTTTTGGATTTTCTTAATAAGTTAACTTTTTTAAAGCTTAAATTTAAAGACTCTAAAACACTTTGGACAAAATAAGAACTAGAAAAAGTCAAAATTCAGACTCCATTAAGCTAATTACAACCAGTATCAATCAAAATTAAATTATATTTTAACTACATTTTGATCAGTAAATCTAGGAACTTAGGAACAAGCAAATGAACTACCACTACTAAACTGAATTTTTATCAAAATGATTAAGAATGCAATCCAAAGTAAAATAACTCAAAACTGATGTTAACTGATGCAAATGAAACAAAGTTTGAGCAAAGAAAACATACTTCAAGTAGACTTTTGCAAAGATCATCAGATAAGCAGTTTAAAAGAAAGTTGAACTAGCAGACTTGGACTTTAGAACAAACATACTCTCAAAACTTAACAATAACTATTTTAAACTTATTAAAACTAAATTTTAGACTAAATTAAGGCTAACTTGAGACCCAAAAATAGATTACACCTAATTTGCCCCATTTTGAAACCTTAACCCAAACACCCCTTTAAACACTGAAATGCCATTTTAAAACTAGAACAGACCCTAAAATTCCTCAAATTCTAAAAACAGATTAAGCTTTGAACATATAAAAGACAAATAAACCAAAACTAAACAGAATAAGCACTAAATAATAAGCAAACGCTAATGAGCAGATTAGTCTATGAAAAAGGATAGAACATTTGCAATCTAAAAGCAAGCTTTAACTAAGCTATAAACTAAGTGTATTAAGCTTTATTAAGACTGAATAAGCAATGATTAAGTAGAAATAAGCAAGAATAAGCAGTAAATAAGCTAAAATGAGAAAATAAAAGTGTACCTTGCCCTTTTGCTAAAACAAGGGCTATAAGATGCTCACAAGAGCATATCTACTAGCTCCTGCTTATCATAGATAAGCTGTTAATAACCATAAGCTCATCCCAATCTGGCTTATCATCCAATTAGAGCTTATTTTAAACTTTGACTTTTGAAAATGAATGGAACACTAAAGGATTTAAGTAACAAGGGAAATTAGCTCTGAGCTTATGGATTAAGCTATAGCTTATCATAACAGCATCATAAGTAACTTGAAAGCTTTTAATCAAAATCAAAACAGAATTTTAAGAACATCTGAATTACATTAATAGAAGAAGGTTATAATGCTTTTAAATGAAAATGACAATAAAAGAAGAACAATAAGCTATAAAATAAGCTGACTACACTACTCCTAAAACTAGATGCCTTCCAATGTATGACTTCGTCTCCCTTTTATAGGGAGAGTCTTGTGAGGATAAAACTTGCCAATCATCTTTAAATCTTCTAATCATACCATAATTGTTTATGGAAAATAATAATCGTCCCAAATAAACATTAAAACCACCCTTATCTTGCTTTGACTTTTGTTCATATCCTTTGACGCAATTTTTCCTTTGTCCAATAGAAGCCTTGAGACTGTCAATCGTGGCATGGGCGTGTGCTAGGATGTGTTGAGAGTGTGTTGTGAACAAATCGCAGCATAGGAGGGTTTGGTTTTGGGCCTTCCCGCCTTTTTCAGCTTATCTAATTATATTTCAAAAAATGGGATTAAAAAGGTAACGGGGTTAAGGGTTTGTTTGGTTTAAGGACTAACGGTGCAATAGATTAGGGACCAACTGTGTTAGTCCCTAAGGACTAACGGTGTAAAGGGTAAAACTGGGTTATGGTTAAGTGTTTTTGGTGGGCTTTTGGACGAGGGCTTGTTTTGGGCCGGTTGGAAGTTTTTGGGTTTTGTTATGGATTTGGTTTAGTTATGGATTGGATTGGACTTTTATAAAAGATTTAGGCTTATTATTTTGGGTTTTTGATTTAATAAACAAGCTTAATGGGCTGACTCGGCCCATTAACTTGGGTACGGGTTGGCCCAATAAGATGCTTATGTCCTCGACTTTGGTTTTCCACGCTCTTTCTAATTCCGTGCTTGGTTTTGTTTGGTTTTTGCCCTGTTTTTGTCTTTTTATTGATATCCGTTACCTGCATAGTAAATGAAACAAAACAAGCATATATTTGGCATTTTAAGTCCGTTTTTGGTTATTTAAGCTTGTTTTATTGAGAAAAAGGTATGTGTATTTAAGCACATACCAGTTTAGCTAAATAGGGAAATGACAGCTTGAGAATGTAGGTAGGAGGTCAAAGATACAAAAAAGAGGTAAACTCAAAATTTTTGTTCCCCCTGGCGGCGGTCCCATATCACCAGGCGGTCCCAAGTATATTGGGGCCGCCGGCTATTTAAGGGGGCCATTTTCTGGAAGAGAGAAAATTTCTAGTTTTCCCTTTTTCTTAAATCCAGTAATTTCGGCATCTACCAAATTCAAGAATCAACTAATTCAAGCAATAATATGTACTCCTAAACTAGAATGTAAATCATTTAGCAAGTAGTGGCATTGTTCGCATGTCACATTCATATAATTTGCTAATCATAGAACGTTGGTAGGATGGAGAAAATCATCCAACTTAAATGCAATTGTCATTTGCCATTCCTAGTCCTAATAATATATTAAAAGACATAATGTATTAAACAAGAAGATAATAGTAATAATAATAGTCTCTTAGTAGTTATGCCAACATGTTCACCTCCGTTTTCCACCCATCATGTTCTTAAGAGCTTGTCCAATTTACCTTAACCCTTCCCGGTGAGCATCTCGTTGTTGAGTTTGAAGATTAATAGTTTCGAAGAGATAGGTGTTCAAGTAATGACTTTCATGAGGAGGGTTTTGACGAACTCTAGAGCAACATTGGACGATGAGGAGATGTTTTGAGACGGAGATGAAGAGTTAGAATGAAATGATTCATCATCATTTTCATCAAGGGTATCATCCAACGGATGAGATGAGGATGTATGATTTAAAGTGGTGGAGGAGGAGCTAGCATTTGATTCACGAGGTCTTTTCTTGCCATAATTCGATCGCGTATTTCGCTCATAATGAGGAAAGAGAGGATGCATGACTCATGACACAACATGTTTGAACAATCTTGTTAAGAGCATTCCATAAGGTAAGAGTTCTTTAGGTGTACTTTGAGTCCTTTCCATTCTTTTGAGAATGAAGAATGCTAGATTGTATCGAGTGGAGGTTTCAATGCAATAAAGCATATGACAAAGACATGCGGAGACATGATCCTTATGACCTCCTAGAAAAATGGTGTTTTCACGAATGATATCAACCTATGGTTTCATATGAGGTTGAATTTCGCGAGTTAAGATTTTTTTTTTGTTAACGACAATGGTTTTCTAGTTTTTACTACAAGTGACTTGACCTTGTCGAGGAATTTGAATGAAAGACTTGACGACGATTGGAGACGAAAGAGTGGTTTTATAACGACCTTTACTAGGAACACTTATTGACAAGTAGTCGAGTGACCACATATCGGTGTGTGACACTTGACCTTTGAACGGTATTTTTAAGATTTGACCGAATTCCTCAAGAGTGAGAGAGAATGACTTACTTTGTATAACAAAGTTGACCACAAAATGACCTGTAGAGTTATAATCAAAAGTTAGTTGACTATATAACTCGAGAACAAAACGAGGAACAATTTGTTCGTTTATGTTCAACAAACAATCGAAATTAACTGATTCAAACTTAGCACGGATGTGACTCATGTTTTCAAAATTTTGACTCACAACCCTACCCTCATGGAAATATCATTTTTCAAGATTAGCAATTGTGTTTTGTAATAGTTGATTAAATTCATTTGATATGAGTGGAATGTAGTTTCGGGTCTTTTGATGATCTAGTGCGGTAATTGGAGGCATTGTTACCTAAAATAATACAATCAAAATCATATTTTAATCTCTTACATATGTGTTGATATTGTAAGTTTGTGCCTAGTGTGTGCCTAGATGTAACAAATGTGGAGTAATGATTAACTCAGTCTAAAAATTAAAATCTGAAGAGTTAATCCAAACGCTCCTTAGTTTGATTTTGCTCATCTAAACATGTTAAAAAATACATATGAATTATGTATTTCGACCTTTGTTCATGAGATCATTATGCATGTGTTTGAAAATGTTTTTAAGTTGTATTAACAATGCATAACCATAATTTTATTATGTTCCTAACGTGAGTGATTTGAAAATAAAATTAGTGTTTTGGTTCAAAATTAATTTTTCAACAAATTCACTA